>OY754989.1:15948753-16153753 GCA_963576475.1 Molanna angustata
GCATGTTGAAATCACCCATCACCAATATGACATCATCAGGGTGTTGATCCCGAACACGAGATAACAAGTCAAGAAAGGAGCTGGTAGCAGTGTTATACTCACGTCCCTGGGGTAGATATACACAAGCAACATGAATGACGCGATTGGACGTGATATTGGATGAAGGAATGGTTACCCAAATGCACTCGGCGTCACAGACAAAGTCCTCCCTGGCATATGCTTGTAGATCTCTGCAAGATAATATCATGACTCCGCCACCACGGGGATGATGGGTATGTGTTTGAGAAGAAGAGGTGCTTGCCCTGTCACGTCTGAACACATTATAATTATTTGTAGGTGCAATTTCCGTATCTAGAATACAATCAATTAACCAAGTTTCAGTAATGCCAAACAGTTGATACTCATCGTTCAATAGAACATTATTATAAAATATATTTGTTTTTGTTCGAAGACCTCTACAATTTTGATAAAATAGAGAAATCATGGTCTTAAATTAATGTATATTAACCAGCGTGTTGTATTTCCGTATATATACAATATCACCACATACACACGCATACAGATAAACGCACATCTGCATTTAAATAATAAACATTCAACATTATAACAGTGCGAGTAAAGTAAATGATAATTATATACATACACGAGAAAGCATACATACATCACACACATATTCAATAATAAACAATTAATATTACAATAAGTACGCACAAAGTAGATATCAAATGTCCACGCGTATGTGAATTCAGAGTAAGAACATAATATAGTAGTACATATCTGTTTAATTTGTGACATACCAGTATGAAATAATAATAATATGAGTTGCATGTGACACATGCGATCTAATTGTCGCTGGCGATAGTACTTATGTATACTTGAAGAATACGTACCAAATTATAAACACAAATTAATAAATATTTTAAGATATTTGTTTTCTATGTAAAATATGTAGGTATGTATAGGATAGTATGGAGGGCAGCCTTTTTTCCTACCCAGAATAAGAAAACAGCGTGATGGTATGTATGTATGTATGTTGGAGATTAAGTATCCCTTCATACACGCGTTCTGGATTTAAACTGCCTCTTCCTTCAAAAGAATTTTATTCTCTTGAACGAATCGACAGTTGGAAAAAAAAATTCGTTTCATTATTTTATTTATACTAGTTGCATGTAACACATAAGATCCAACTGTCGATAGCGATAGTATGTATAGTTGAAGAACAAGTACCAAACTATAAACCCATAAATACAAATTATTTATTATTTTATGATATTTAGTTTTCTATACAACACATGTACCTAGGTAGTCAAGATAGGATAGTATGGAGGTCAGTCTTTTTTTCCTACCCGGAATATGAAAACAGCATGATTGTATAATATATTGTATGTTTGGAGATGAAGTATCAAACTATAAAGTCTTCTTAGATATTGTGTATAGGTGACTACCATACAAATTGTATGAAGCGATGTCGTCACTAAATTCAATTTGTATAAAAATTGTTAACAAAATTTTGAGATGTACTACTACAGTGATCATATTTTTTATAGAAAATTAAAGTATGTAGTTCAGCTTTTATCGATATTTTGAATAAAATGGAAATACAGGCAGTTTAACACATGAATTTATCATAAATTCAAATTTAAAAATTAAAAGACCATAATATATTTTAATTGGTAAAAATATGTGTAAAATAAAATATTTATTCATCTAATGATTTACGGTTTATATTGCCCTTTACAAAAAATACATAATAAAACACATATTGAAAACAAAATCACAGAAAATAAAACGAAGTATAATAAAACTTAACAAAAAAAAGGAACTACATACTATCTATCAATTTATAGTAAACTACACTAGGAAAATACAGAAATATTATTGCTACATAGTCGGAAAGCCCTATAATATATTATATCGATAATTTCTTGCTCCCGATCAAAGCACTGATTTTCAACAAGTTATAAAATGCATTATCGTTAACAACGTGTCGATAAACATAACACTTGTTATAACGACATTTATTGAATTTCAACGAGTTCCAGTTTTGATCAAGTTTTTTGTACACCTACGATGAATACTTGATGCAAGACTTTATTTATTGGTTTCTTTTATATGCTTCTTCTTCTTCTTGATTATGAATTAAATATTTTTAAATCCACTACAAAGTGCTCCGCAACCTTTTCTCACCTACGACACACCAAATTTCTTCCTAGAATTCCGCGGCACACCAAAAACTAAAATATATGGGTATTAAATTGATTTTTTTTGTTTTTTTTTTTGAAAAGTATACATACATATACGTAAAATGTCAAATACATTGAATTTGACCGCGGCACGCGAATTTTTTTGTTTTTTATTTGAAAAGTATACATACATATATGTAAAATGTCAAATTGAATTTGACCGCGGCACACCTGTATCCGGCTCACGGCACACCAGTTGCGGAGCACTGCACTACAAGACAGGTATTGCCATTGGTACACTACTTTGGTAAGTTATGAACTCGTTCGGAAGCAGTTTTTTATTTTACATTTATTTGTATTGTCATTCGCGCATTCACAGGGCAATCCTTAAACACTAGTGAGATCAGGTCTAGAAAATTCTTAGCCTGCATAGGACATGTCATCAGATCTGGAGAAGAAAGGGCCATAAAACGTATCTATTTATTTATTTATTTATTTATTAAAGACACCAACAGAACATTGAAATATACACACACAAGTAAACACATGATACAAACACATAAGGTCTCCAATGCTCCAATGACAGGCGTCTGTCACATACTACTAAATATTAATTTAAATAAAAAAAACAATCATCGCCTAAAACGTATTTACATAAGATTTGCAGTAAAATAACAGTGGTAACGGTGATAAAACAAAAGCCTTTAAATAAGGAGAGAGATTAAAATAATAATGTCTACATAAAAATGACATTTAATGTTGCCATCACTGCACAATGCGAGCGCACCCGGGTATTAAACGGGTATTTATCCTGCAAAATAGCTAATAAATGGCAGGAGACCTCTGGTAAGATCAAGACAGATTGATAGACAATTTCACCAGATATCTGAATGTCCTTTAAATTAGAAAAAACACATAACTGTATTATGCATATGTCAGGAGTGTACTAGAATTTTCATCAGTTGTATGGAATCCTTTTCTGATAACATACATCAATAGACTAGAATCAGTCGTGGTAAATTATATTTCTCCAACTACCGGAATTTATAACTTTAAATAAGACAAAAATGACCTTATAAGTCTGGCGCAATTCAGGGGTGACTTCTATGCGAAAAATGCATTGTCACCTCAGATATAAGAATTGTAGCTTTCATTATTTACAAAAAAACCAATTCTCTCAATAGATGGCGTTCCAACAAAATAAATAAAAATAATAAGATTGTTGTTCATAATTTCACCCATAGATGGCTGTAGTAAAAATTCCTTATTTTCAAGCGAAAAGAATTTCAGTATTACAATATATAGAACTTTCAAAATTGAATTGATAGGGATCTCATTAAAAGGCATAATTGGTGAACGTTGCGCAAGCGCATAAAGTGATCACGTAAACCAGCCGATGACAGGTCGTCAGCCCTGTAGGTGCCTTGATTTCCCGGTTCTCCTACACTAAATATTCCAACTTCGTCTCTATTGAGATAATTAAAAATCTGTTAAAACAATATGTCATGAGCAACATAACAAAGCAAAAAGCAAAAAGGGGGTACAAAATAACAAGCAAAAATAACATGAGATAATGACTAAAAAAGAAAAAGAAGAACAACAAAATCGCTGATTAAACAATACAAGCATAAAAAGAAAAAAAAAAAGCATTAGTAAATCAAAGTAGAAAAAAGAAAAGCAAAATGAACGAGATTGAGTATTACTTCGATAGTTAAGCATTACATAAAGTTGGGATTAAGGAATGGATATGAGGATTTAGATGAACTTATTTGCACGCGGCCACAACAATACACACACACGCTCGCATACACACACACGCACGCACGCACGCACGCACGCACGCACGCACGCACGCACGCACGCACGCCCGCCCGCCCGCCCGCACGCACGCCCGCCCGCCCGCCCGCCCGCACGCACGCACGCACGCACCCACGCACCCACGCACGCACGCACGCACGCACGCACGCACGCACGCACGCACGCACGCACGCACGCACGCACGCACGCACGCACGCACGCACGCACGCACGCACGCACGCACGCACGCACGCACGCACGCACGCACGCACGCACGCACGCACGCACGCACGCACGCACGCACGCACGCACGCACGCACGCACGCACGCACGCACGCACGCACGCACGCACGCACGCACGCACACACACACACACACACACACACACACACACACACACACACACACACACACACACACACACACACACACACACACACACACACACACACACACACACACACACACACACACACACACACACACACACACACACACACACACACACACACACACACACACACACACACACACACACACACACACACTCACACACATAGAGAAAAAAGCCAAGATTCAGAAAGATCAAAAAAGTTAGTTTTAAGTGATATCATGGCCAGAGCTGAGGATTTCCTTAATTTTATTAATATACGGTTTAGATTTTGTGTGAAACACATCAATATTGTTAAACGTTTTATTGTAAGATGCTAGTGTCCTGTTTAATACAGAGTGTTTTGCATATGTCGTATTACATTTTTTAACATGAAAAGTGTTTGTAAAGCGGGTGGGCCGTGATGGCACGTTATTATTGGGGTACAATGAACTTACCTTACTGTTAAGTCATCATACTGTATTTATCCTTATAACATTGTATCCTGATTGTTTTCTAAATAAAAATAATTAAAATAAATAAAAAAATAAAAAATGTGCTTAATATTTGTGATGATGCTGCTAAAAGGAAGAGTTGGAAATCCATTGTTCATAAGGCTAAAGCTCTGTCAGCGCTGTACGGCTATCGGAAGCTATTAAGTTAGTTATATTGCCACGAGGTAATCTCTATAATTCATTCAACGGGAAGTTATTAGTATTAGTATAATTGGGTGGGGAGGAACTTACAAATCTATTCTGGATCCCTTAGAAAAAGCACAAAAATCAATTTTGAGAGTCATTTTAAATAAACCTTACAGATATCCAAGTGATGACCTATTTAAGGAATTTGGTGTTTTAGATGTGAGACAAGTATACATTCAAAAAATAATTCTTTATGTGCATATCTATTATAATACTATGTTTACAACACAAAATAATGTATACGAAACAAGGTCTAGTAACAGAGGTCTACTATATATAAAAAAAACCTACAAGACTTTTGGACAAAACCATTATACTTTCCTGGGTCCAAGAATATATAACTCCCTACCTAGTGATTGTAAAAGTATGAGTATACCTCTCCTAAAAAAATATATAAAAAACTGGCTTATAAACATTGGAAGAAAACAATCAGAACTAAACTTAACGTATATATATGTTTAAATGTTTCATACACTTTACTTTGTATATCTTGACATATTTTTTTTTTTGTGTAAATAAGTGCTTTTCCAGTTGATGTGATTTGTAGTTTGTTCCATGAAAAAAAAAAAAAAATCATTTAATATTTTTTTTTATTTTTACTATTATTACTATTATTATGTTTCAAATCTATACTATCTGACTTAATCTACTAGATACTTATGGTCAATCTGTTTCTTAAGTAAAATATTTTTTTTTTTTATTAAAGGGTGCAGCATTTAGATATATTGTTTAATAATGTTTTCATCATTCAGAACATATATTTGTTTCGGAAGAAAACTATAAAATAAACAAAAAATAAATTGGGTGCCTTAAAACGGGAATTATTCCTAGTTAGGCAGACAAAGGTAAAAAGTGGAACACACCCTATATACCTACCACAAAAATGGTTTAATTCATGTATTATATACTTATTCATATATATATTGTATATATTATTATTTTTTCTTTGTATACATTCAATATTGTTCCAATGTAATTTGTTTTAAAAAGTAAATAAACAATTATTATTATTATTATTATTATTATTAGTTCTCTTGAACTTTGTCAAAAAAATATGTGATCAAGAAGACGTCTATCATTGGAATCGTCTGTACTAAGTGATACCAATTCTTAGTTGGAATTAGACAGAGGACAGAGCCAACATAATCTTGGTTTTAGTATTAAGAAACCTATCAAGTCGAATAATTTATCCTCTGGAATCCTTGGAAAGCAAACTCGTGACGTTTCCAATTAATTAGTTGATACTTTCACAGAACCAACAATTACAACACCGCCCATTGTTAAATAGCGCAATATAAATTTGAATTACCACATTGCATTTGAATTACCATTGAATTACCATTACCATTACCACTGCGTAAGAGCACTAAAGAATGAAAATATAGGCCTGACAATAAATAGTGTAAATGTACATGATTTGATGTATGCAGATGATAAAGTGGTGATTGCTGAATGTGCGGATGAGCTACAGTATTTAGTGAATAAAGTGTATGAAGGATGCCTGCAAAATGGACTGAGAATGAATGTTAGTAAATCTAAGATATTGGTATTCGAAAAAACTGAAAGTATAACTCCGTGTAGAATAAAAGTAGAGAACGAATGGCTAGAACAAGTAGAGGAATATTTATACTTGGGGAGTATGTTTGAAAGGAATGGAAGACCTGATAAAGACATTGAAAGAAGAGTTATGGCAGGTAACAGAATAAACGGAGCTCTCAGACCAGAAATGTCCGATCCAAGCATCTCAAAGGAAGCCAAAATTGCCGTACATAATGCAATTGTAGTGTCCACTTTGATGTATGCCAGTGAAACATGGACATGGCAAAAGACGCATGAAAGTAGAATAAATGCTGTGGAAATGAGATCACTAAGAAGAGTATGTAATAGAACGATATATGATAGAATAAAAAATGAGGAAATAAGGAAGGAATGCAAGATGAAGAAGAGTATTATAAAATGAAAGTGAATTCCTTGAGGTGGTTTGGACATATTGAAAGAATGAATGAAAAACAACTGACCAAAAAAATATACATGGGTGTAAGAGATGGAGTGAATAGCAGGGGCCGCCCCAGAAAGGGATGGCATGACCATGTGAATGATATTTTCAATATTTTAAAAGAAGGATATATAAGAAGCTTGAATAATCGACGAGTATGTATGAGACGATGCATGAATGTAAAGGAAGCTAGGAATGTATGTAAAAATAGAGGAGTATGGCGCTCGGTTCTCTCTGCTTACCCGGTAAGGGATATGGCTTGATTGTATGTATGTATTACCATTTACTTTATCAGTTGAAAAGACTCTTAATAGTGGTCATCCTGTAAGAAGATCACTAACTCTTGCTAGATATTTACCAGCATACTATGGAATTCTACATTCTAAGCGCTGTATCAATTGCTAAAATCAAATCTTCAAACCGTCTTGAAATGTCAGTCTGACAGAATGAACGATAAAAATAAAAGAAAACCATAAAAACAAGTGCAACGCATCAAGTTTCTTTAGAAACCGTCAAGGATTGTTTAGCGAAGACAGTCGAGCTAAAGTCTGTACCTACTACTAGTCAGACGGATGCACTCCTTAATTCTCGTACCTAATGGGGGCGGCATGGAGTTCTTAAATGCAATATTTTAGGTACTCTGGCACAATAAAAAGAATACTGATAATATCTCGAGATAACAAAAGAATGCTCGGTTCAAGGGTCAGCAAATATACACGAGAAGCGGACAGCCAGAGACCTAGCTAGTAATTCACGAGAATATTGAAAAGTTTTTATCATCTGTTTGACAAAAAACAAGACAGCCAGAGACCTAGCTAGTAATTCACGAGAATATTGAAAAGTTTTTATCATCTGTTTGACAAAAAACAAGACAGCCAGAGACCTAGCTAGTAATTCACGAGAATATTGAAAAGTTTTTATCATCTGTTTGACAAAAAACAAGACAGCCAGAGACCTAGCTAGTAATTCACGAGAATATTGAAAAGTTTTTATCATCTGTTTGACAAAAAACAAGACAGCCAGAGACCTAGCTAGTAATTCACGAGAATATTGAAAAGTTTTTATCATCTGTTTGACAAAAAACAAGACAGCCAGAGACCTAGCTAGTAATTCACGAGAATATTGAAAAGTTTTTATCATCTGTTTGACAAAAAACAAGACAGCCAGAGACCTAGCTAGTAATTCACGAGAATATTGAAAAGTTTTTATCATCTGTTTGACAAAAAACAAGACAGCCAGAGACCTAGCTAGTAATTCACGAGAATATTGAAAAGTTTTTATCATCTGTTTGACAAAAAACAAGACAGCCAGAGACCTAGCTAGTAATTCACGAGAATATTGAAAAGTTTTTATCATCTGTTTGACAAAAAACAAGACACTAGTAATTCACGAGAATATTGAAGTCTGTTTGACAAAAAACAAGAACTTGGATGAATTAACACGATGGAATAAGATGTGTTTAGCTATTTCATTTTCAGAGGAAGTCAGATGGGTCGATGGCAGAGCGATTAGTGCACTGGGATAGTAATCCAGTGGTCGCGAGTTTGAATCCTGCCACGACCGATTACGTTCACCTATAATAAAAGCATTAGAGGTGAAAAGAAATGGCAGAATACAACCTGCTCTTGTCCTGTTAAATATCCTTACATAGTTCACTGCTCTGTGCCTTCCTAACCCGAGTAACTGTACATACCATAGCTTGGTGCCATCCATCATTTCCACTGCAATTATATGAGAGAAAATAACTGAGAGATAACCTTATATTATTCTGATTGTTTTTCTTTTCTGTTTATGTTTAATTATTTTGCATTCAAAAACATGTAACCTTAGGCCAAATTGAAACAGTACTGCCTCAGAACATACTTGTCTAGCGAGGCAGGAAATTTCCAAACAGGTACAATTGTACATAGTCAGTGTTATTTATAAAAATAAATTTGGTTCAATTGAACCCGGTTCAAAGTTTTATTCTGAAATTCAAATATTCTTATACAAGAATTATTTATTTTTATATGAGAATATTTGAATTTCAGAATAAGACTTTGAACCGGGTTCAATTGAACCAAATTTATTTTTATAAATAACACTGAGTATGTTTAAGAGGGCGACTGCTGCCAACGTACCTATTTTTTCAATTTGATATACCATCATTATTACTAAACGAATCATTTTGAAAAAAATAACCTAGTTAGTTTGGATATTCATAAAGAGAAATATACCTTAACTTTTTGATTATGTTCTGTATATATTCTTGTAGGAAAATAATAAACATACCCCGATTTTAGCTATTTATCTTAAATTTCTAAAAAAAATATAAGAATAGAGCAATATTTTTTCTTATAAATTAAAGAAGAACAAAATACCTGGAAAAATATGATATGACGTTGCACTAACGCATCAGGTTAAGTAAATAAACCAAAAAAACATTTTTTACGCAATGGCGATGAATGGAAAATAAATGTTTTTTAAGTTTATTTACTAAACCTGAAGCAATAATGTAACATCTCATCATATTTTTCTAGATATTTTTGCCTTCTTTAATTTAAAAAAAAATATTACTCTACGCCTTATAGTTTATCAAAAATATATGATAAACGTTGAAAATCGGGGTATGCCATTATTTTTCTACAAGAATTTATACAGAACATTATCAAAAAGTTAAGGTATATTTTTGTTTATTAATACCCAAACTATCTAAATTATTTTTTTCAAAACGATTTGATAAGAAATACTGATGGTATATCAAATTGAAAAATAGGTACGTTGGCAGCAGTCACACCCTTAAAATAAGTCTTTGTAAAATATAGTTTTTTTTTTGCTATTGTTATATATGTGTAAATAATGGAAATAAATAATTTCATTACATTTATGTTTAGTTTAGGGAATGTATGAGGATGAATATGTACTTGTAACAAGGACATATTCATTCTTTAAAAAAATACGAGAAAGAAAAAAAAGTCTATCACAAGTGATAATAAATCACTCAATGTGCGATTTGATTTGATTGTAAGGTCTAAGATACAAAAGTACGAAATCTTGATCAATTTCCTGAAGGCCACGTGTCAATGCTCTGAGCTACACGTACATATGTCAAGGGCCGTGAACTTTCAGAGAGAAAAGTCGCTCATATTTTTATTTTAACTTCATATTTGTGACATATTTATGAACTCCCCGTATATTAACCTTATTGCAGCTGCGTTGACACTGCGAAGGTATTGATTTGATCTTAATTTGAAAACATAACTTTTTTAATATTTTTTTTTGCTACGAGGCACTGGCTTAGAATACTTTTTTTTATTATTTATTTATTTATTTTATAAGAGTATTACACAATAGTTTGACTAAGTTACAATATATAACAAAAATTACAGTATTGATACTTTCTCGATAGAGTTAAAACTCGTGTTCGAGAGAGGAGTATCGTAATTAAATACAGAAAGAAAAATTCAACATATAGGATTATGTATTGCCAAAAATATGCCCTTTTAATGCTATTTTAAATTTATTAAGATCTTTTATTTTTCTAATGGAAGTGGGCAGGTCATTGTAAAATAATATTCCCCTATATGACAGTAATTTCTGTGCTGCAGTTGTATTTTTATTTCTCTAATGGAAGTGGGCAGGTCATTGTAAAATAATATTCCCCTATATGACAGTAATTTCTGTGCTGCAGTTGTATTTTTATTTCTCTAATGGAAGTGGGCAGGTCATTGTAAAATAATATTCCCCTATATGACAGTAATTTCTGTGCTGCAGTTGTATTTTTATTTCTCTAATGGAAGTGGGCAGGTCATTGTAAAATAATATTCCCCTATATGACAGTAATTTCTGTGCTGCAGTTGTATTTTTATTTCTCTAATGGAAGTGGGCAGGTCATTGTAAAATAATATTCCCCTATATGACAGTAATTTCTGTGCTGCAGTTGTATTTTTATTTCTCTAATGGAAGTGGGCAGGTCATTGTAAAATAATATTCCC
The DNA here is from genome assembly GCA_963576475.1 of Molanna angustata. Lineage (NCBI taxonomy): Eukaryota > Metazoa > Arthropoda > Insecta > Trichoptera > Molannidae > Molanna > Molanna angustata. Next base: position 15,959,775 of record OY754989.1, read on the forward strand.
CTATATGACAGTAATTTCTGTGCTGCAGTTGTATTTTTATTTCTCTAATGGAAGTGGGCAGGTCATTGTAAAATAATATTCCCCTATATGACAGTAATTTCTGTGCTGCAGTTGTATTTTTATTTCTCTAATGGAAGTGGGCAGGTCATTGTAAAATAATATTCCCCTATATGACAGTAATTTCTGTGCTGCAGTTGTATTTTTATTTCTCTAATGGAAGTGGGCAGGTCATTGTAAAATAATATTCCCCTATATGACAGTAATTTCTGTGCTGCAGTTGTATTTTTATTTCTCTAATGGAAGTGGGCAGGTCATTGTAAAATAATATTCCCCTATATGACAGTAATTTCTGTGCTGCAGTTGTATTTTTATTTCTCTAATGGAAGTGGGCAGGTCATTGTAAAATAATATTCCCCTATATGACAGTAATTTCTGTGCTGCAGTTGTATTTTTATTTCTCTAATGGAAGTGGGCAGGTCATTGTAAAATAATATTCCCCTATATGACAGTAATTTCTGTGCTGCAGTTGTATTTTTATTTCTCTAATGGAAGTGGGCAGGTCATTGTAAAATAATATTCCCCTATATGACAGTAATTTCTGTGCTGCAGTTGTATTTTTATTTCTCTAATGGAAGTGGGCAGGTCATTGTAAAATAATATTCCCCTATATGACAGTAATTTCTGTGCTGCAGTTGTATTTTTATTTCTCTAATGGAAGTGGGCAGGTCATTGTAAAATAATATTCCCCTATATGACAGTAATTTCTGTGCTGCAGTTGTATTTTTATTTCTCTAATGGAAGTGGGCAGGTCACTGTAAAATAATATTCCCCTATATGACAGTAATTTCTGTGCTGCAGTTGTATTTTTATTTCTCTAATGGAAGTGGGCAGGTCATTGTAAAATAATATTCCCCTATATGACAGTAATTTCTGTGCTGCAGTTGTATTTTTATTTCTCTAATGGAAGTGGGCAGGTCACTGTAAAATAATATTCCCCTATATGACAGTAATTTCTGTGCTGCAGTTGTATTTTTATTTCTCTAATGGAAGTGGGCAGGTCATTGTAAAATAATATTCCCCTATATGACAGTAATTTCGGTGCTGCAGTTGTATTTTTCTTTGGTATGACGATTTTGAACTTTGCTCTAGTCGTTACTGTTCCAATAGAAAAAATTTCAGGATGGTTTTGTCTGTAAGCATATAAAGTTGCAATCGTATCCATTATCTGTTTTAGTGTTGGGACCGGGAAGTCTATATAGATCTGTTCCGTCGGGTGATCTATAGGTTTGCCTAGAATAATCTTTATAATCAGTCTTTGCGTAACTTCAACAGCAAAAGATTTGTCCTATAATACTAATTAATTTATTTTGACAAAATTTTAACATCTCAATAGAGACGAAGTTGGAATATAATAGGAGAACCAGGACTGAATGAAACCGATTTATTTTTACAAAATAGGTATCAGACTGCTGATCCAAGGGTCCCGGGTTCAATTCCCGGTGGAGACACAGTTTATAAAATTGTGTTTTCAGTCTGGATCTGGGAGACGATAAATATCGTAAGTCTCAAGAATGTGGCAACTTATTATTGGGTGCGTGTTAAATAATTATTTGACATAGCACCTGTTAGTTGCCAGAGAAGCTACATAAAATAAAAAAAAAAATAATAAAAACAGTGACACTATTCCCGAAATTAACCTATTTTTTACTCCTCACTAACCCAAGGGGATTTAGTGGGGATTTATGATTTTGCAATTTTTAAGGTTATTTTTTATTGCAGATTATTAACTAGTATCATGCTGAGATTGTATTCTGAAAGTTTTATCACAATGTATCTGTGTGTGTGTGTGCTATGTACGGCGTGTTTATTTTACTTTATCGATTATAGACTAAAGTACCTAATCATTCGATTCTTTTCAAATTTATATATCTGATACTCGCTTACACTCCATTAGATTTTGAAGGATATTAAATATTTGAAAGTCATCCCACACGGAAAAAAAAATTTCAAAAAATTTCTTCAGTCAAGAATATTTTTTCATATATAACGAAAAAAATATTCTCTCAAATTAAGATTTTTTTGTTTTATCTCAAAACAATATTTTCTTAATTCAAATAAATTTGTTTGAATTAAGAAAATATTGTTTTGAGATAAAACAAAAAATCTTAATTTGAGAGAATATTATTTTCGTTATATTATATGAAACAAATTTTCTTGACTGAAGAAAACTGTTTTTTCTGTGCAAGCTCAGGAAACTTAAAATTTGAAATTACCGAGTTTACATAATAAAATATTTAAATAAAAAAAAACAATTTAAGAAACTCATTTCATGAAAATGTTGAATATTTTCCATACAAAGTTTGGATACTTTATAGAATGACTTGTTAGTGAGAAGTTTAGCGTTGGCCACAACCCACTCGTTTTTTTTTTTATAAAATGTGTACCACAAGACAAATACTGTCGATTTTACAGTAGTCCCCGATGTATAAAAGATAGGTAGAGAGACGTCTCTCAAAGTAATTTTCAAACTATGATATGATTTATTTTTGAATGAATGCAGCCGGTCGCTGGGAAGCGACCCACAACCGGTTTGGGCGAGTGGTATGTGTAGTGTCATAATACTAGAAAAATGCGTCGTAGTGATTGTAAAAATATTATTGTTTGTTTCTGAGAATCGTGAAAAAGTGTCCAGGGGGCATATAAACATAAAACACCCCAAACTGAAATAAAATTTATTTTTTCAAATTAAATAAACGATTTTACGACATGCGCATTCTCTCCCTCTTAGCACATTCCAATAATATAACTAAAGCATCCGCGGTCGACGATGACTCAGGCGCGCACGAAACCGGTTAGTCACCTTACACTTTTTTATTTAAATTATAATGACGGCCAGAAAAAAAATGTATCATTGTGTCGCGACGAAAAGCGAAGGTGTCGTTCGTAAATTCCCCCAGGTATAAATAAATAAAATAATTCGGATGTAAGAATGAACCTTACGAATTAATATATTCGTCCTTTTCCTTATGACTGAGGATAGCGGCTGTAGTCCGTCGCCACACGTATGGCCCGCCTCCATGCCAATCTGTTTTGGGCTGAACGCAGAGCACCAGTCACCGAAGGCCCCATTGTGGACTTAACCAAATCGCTCCATCTGGTCGGTGAGCGACCACGAGATCTCCGTACTTCCACGCTGCCCATCACAACAAGCTTCTCGAGGCAGTCCGGTTGCCTTCTGGTAATGTGTCCAAAGAATTGAAGGATACGTCTGTAAAATATCGTCGATAGACGATCCTCGATCTTAAGGTCGTCTAGAATTGACACATTCGCTCTTCTGGCTGTCCATAAGATGCGCAACATACGCCTCCAGCACCACATTTCGAAAGCATCAATCCTTTTTCGCTCTGACTCCCTAAGTTTCAATTACGAATTAGTACATAGAGATTTTGGGTACAATTAAATTTATACTTATTTGTTATTAAATGCGAAGAATTTAATTTAATTATTATGTTAAAGTTAGATATCTGTCTGTGAGCCGCCGGCAAAGAACAGTGCTTCCACTTCTTCTTCCTTGCTATATCCCAAATGTTTGCGCCGACTGTTGGGGTCGGCTCTCTTCGTCCTTATATTATGGGTCCTTCTGCCCTGTTTTATGTCACCTAGGCCCTGTCTCTGCAATTGGTTTCCTCTGGATATAAGTCGAGGAAGATCCACGGAGATTGCTTGGATTAGCACGTGATATTAAACATTCTCTCACGATACAAGATCCATCTATCCATGTATGTATGGAACATATATGCTGCGAAGCCTCTAAGTTGGTGTTTTTTGACTTCAAAGTTGGAAAAACCGTGAAAAATATAGACCCCGCATACAAATCTCGCGTATTTTGGCTCGATACTTTGTCGATATGTAGAGAGAACAAAGTTCTCTCGAACAAATCGACAGTTGGAATAGAAAATTCTATTATAAATTCTATTATATTTTTATAAATTGTTGGTTAGAAATCTGAAATATATACTTATAGTTAATAGACCGGTGAACTATCTCACAGGGTTACGAATCCGCATTATGTTTCGTGAGAATTATTAATTACCAATGGGTATAATAACTATAATGTGCAGTTTGGGAGAAATTGATACTATGATTGAATTACCCATTATCATTTATGTTAAAGTTCCATGTAGCTGGTCTTGCGTAATGTTATGCAATAGCGGCAAAAATTGATTCGTATACGATGTTATAATCACTTCAGAGTTCAACGATATATACATACATACATACATACCATCACGCCATGTCCCTCACGGGGTAGGCAGAGAGAACCGAACGCCACATTTTTCTATCTTGACAAGCATTCATCGCCTCCTCAACATTTATACATCGTCTTATACATGTTCGTCTGTTGTTCACGCTTCTTACATTTCCATCTTTCAAAATATCGTTTACATGGTCGTGCCATCCTTTTCTTGGGCGCCCGCGACCTCTTATTCCGTTCCTGTCAGATTTGTATATTTTCTTCGTGAGGCGTTCTTTGTTCATTCTCCCCAAGTGGCCAAACCATCTCAATGTGTTAACTTTCATTCTGTTAATTACATCTTTCTTTATCTTACATTCTTTCCTTGTATCTTCATTCCGAACTCTATCATACATCGTTCTGTTACAAATTCTTCTAAGCGATCTCATTTCAACTGCATTTATTCTGCTTTCGTGCGACTTCTGCCATGTCCAGGTCTCACTTGCATACGTCAGGGTTGGCACTACGATTGCGTTATGAATGGCAACTTTAGCGTCTCTTGATATGTTGCGATCATTCATAACTGGTCCAAGTGCTCCATTCACTCTGTTTCCTGCCATAACTGTTTTTATTTTATTTTTAAAATATAAATGGAGACGGAGTCAATGAAATAAAAACATGATAGATACGTTAAGAGGACATATAACGCTAAAATTAGTGACTGAAAACATGATATATTAAAACCGCCCAATGCACTATGAAGTTACGCGTTAGTAAGGGTAACTATGGCGTGCGTTAAAAAAGGTTTGTACGTGATTTAAATTTATCGGAAACCGCAAATTTGTTGATTTTTTGCCGAATATTCTTTTTTAATTGCATATAAGCAAACATTGGATTTCTTTTCCCTTTCGGGAGTCAAATGATATTTTTATTGACAAACATTTTTTCAACCGCTCAATAGAGACGAAGCTGGGATGCTTATTGTAGAAGAATCAGGAACCAAAGTTCACCAATGGTGAACGTTGCGCAAGCGCATAAAGTGATCACGTAAACCAGCCGATGACAGGTCGTAAGCCCTGTAGGTGCATCGAGTTCCTGGTTCTTCTACAATATCCCAACTTCGTCTCTATTGAGATGGTGAAAAAAATGTTTGTCAATAAAAAAAAATTGATTTTTTGCATTTTATGAACAAACCTTAGTTGAAATGAAAAAACTTTATCGGTCATTCACTTTGATTTTATGCACACTTTAAGCATATAAAATATTTATTTCTCTACGACACATAGTTATGGAGTAATAAAAAAATGCTGTATTATAGGATATTTTTAATCATTTTTTTATGGGAATTTAAGCTGAATTTTAAAATTGTGAGACGAACATTCACTAGCTAGAGAAATGTTGAAAGGACTTTTACTATTTTTTCTAGAAACTCTCTTTTTAACATATTTTAGGGATTTGATTTGAAACTAAGGTGTTTATGTTTAAATGGCCCCTTAAGTACTAGTCCTTAAATTATTAGATAAACGAAAAGTAAGGCGCATACCTCACTTAATTCTTACCGCACGAATTATATATGTCATTATGTATTTGTAGTAGCCCATATTTTAATAATAACAATAGTTATTATTAACAATTATTATATTATAAACAAATAAAATTCTAATGATAAGACCACAAGGAAAATTGCATTCATTTAATAATAAACAACAATTTTCCGTGTGGTATATCAATATTATATGGGATTTTTCTTGGAATGCCGGAAGTGCGTTTTACAATAGCAAATAATCAGTATGAATTGCGAATTGATGATGAAACAAAATCAATAATATGATGATAGAAACGAGTAGGTAGGTATATAAAGAAATAATGTAAGATGAAGAAAGATGTCATTGATAGAATGAAAATGATTTTGGTTAATTATTTTTGATTTAAATATTTTATTTCTTTGAAAAGAGTGAAAGCAGAACAGCGTGTAAAATAAGAGTAGAGAATGAATGGCTCGAGCAAGTCGACGAGTATGTATATCTGGGAGTAGCGTCTAGCCTCTGAGTTTCTTTTCTGCATTCTTAGGTTAGGTTTAAGTTTGTGTATAATAATAATAGCGACTCGCGTGAGCGAGTTGCTTTATAAATTGAATTATAAATTATTATAAATTAAATATATAATATTCTTTTAATTTTTCGCATTTAATATAAAATTTCACAGCTCATTTGACTTAATACTACGAGATCTCAACCAATCAGAGAGCCAACCGGAAACAGAATGCAAACGGGTAGATTCAGATTGTAGACTCTAGTTATCTGGGAAGCATGTTTCAACGGAATGGACGACCTGATAAGGATATCGAAAGAAGAGTTATGGCAGGAAACAGAGTGAATGGAGCAATGAGACCAGTTATGAATGATCGCAACATATCAAAGGCTGCCAAAGTTGCCATTCATAACGCTATCTTAGTACCAACATTGACGTATGCAAGTGAAACCTGGACATGGCAGAAGTCGCACGAAAGCAGAATAAATGCTGTTGAAATGAGATCGCTAAGAAGAATCTGCAATAGAACGATGTATGACAGGGTAAGAAATGAGAACATACGGAAAGAATGTAAGATGAAGAAAGATATCATTAATAGAATGAAAGTGAACACACTGAGATGGTTTGGCCACATGGGTAGAATGAATGAGGAACGCCTGACGAAGAAAATATACAATGCGGATAGGAATGGATTGAGAGGCCGGGGCCGCCCAAGAAAGGGATGGCACGACCATGTGAACGATATTCTGAAAGACGGAAATGTTAGAAGCATGTACAATAGACGTACATGTATGAGACGATGCATGAATGTTGACGAGGCGATGAATGTGTGCCAGGATAGAAAGATATGGCGTTCGGTTCTCTCTGCCTACCCCGTAAGGGACATGGCGTAATGGTATGTATGTATTAATATTTTATTATGAAAATGATGCCTTTTACCAGTTTGAAAATAAAAAATATCAAATTTTATGTTGGGGTCACATTGAAATATTTGACAGTTAAAAAAAAATGAGAAGCACTATTCAGATATCCTTCAAAATCTATAAGGGTTCTAAGCGAGTATGTATTAGATATACAAATCTGCAAAATTTGAAAATAATCGAATGAGTACTTTAGTCTATAATCGATGAAGTAAAATAAACACGCCGTACATAGCACACAGCACATAGCACACACACACAGATACACATGTGATTATTCAAAACGGAATATAAGCATGAAACTAGTTGAAAATCAACAATAAAAAAAGTCTTAAAAATTGCGAAATCATAATTCCCCACTATACTCCCTTGGGTTAGTGAGGAGCAAAAAAAACATACAACATTATTAAATGTAAAATCACAGCAACAAAGGAAGGAGGGAGATAGAGGATGAAGAAGGAGTGTCGAGTAAGAATTATGAAAGAGGTGTAACAGCTTTAGTCTTATTTTAAGTTGAATCGATTGAGACGTCGTGTCGTAATATGGTGTTCCCCAGTCTTGCTGATTGTATATTTTTCAGACGAGCTACCATGATATTCAGTAGAATCAACGGGAATAGCTTGACAAGAAAATAACTTTCATCAATTTGGTTGGATATAAAGAGGGTGACTGCTGCCAACGTACCAATTTTTTCAATTTGAATTTGCATCATTACTACAAAATGAATCAATTTGAAAAAAATAACCTAGTTAATTTGGATATTAATAAAGAAAAATTAACCTTAACTTTTTAATTATGTTCTGTATATATTCTTGTACGAAAATAATAAGCATACCCCGATTTTTGACATTTATCTTTAATTTCTAAAAAACTATAAGGTATAGAGCATTATACATACATACCATCACGCCATGTCCCTCACGGGGTAGGCAGAGAGAACCGAACGCCACATTTTTCTATCTTGACACACATTCATCGCCTCATCAAAATTCATACATCGTCTTATTCGTCTTATACATGTTCGTCAGTTGTTCACGCTTCTTTCATTTCCATCTTTCAGAATATCGTTGACATGGTCGTGCCATCCTTTTCTTGGGCGCCCGCGACCTCTTATTCCATTCCTGTCAGCTTTGTATATTTTCTTCGTCAGGCGTTCTTCATTCATTCTCTCCAAGTGGCCAAACCATCTCAATGTGTTAACTTTCATTCTGTTAATTACATCGTTCTTCATCTTACATTCTTTCCTTGTATCTTCATTTCGAACTCTGTCATACATCGTTCTGTTACAAATTCTTCTAAGCGATCTCATTTCAACTGCATTTATTCTGCTTTCGTGCGACTTCTGCCATGTCCAGGTCTCACTTGCATACGTCAGGGTTGGCACTACGATTGCGTTATGAATGGCAACTTTAGCATCTTTTGATATGTTGCGATCATTCATAACTGGTCTAAGTGCTCCATTCACTCTGTTTCCTGCCATAACTCTTCTTTCAATATCCTTATCAGGCCGTCCATTCCGTTGGAACATACTACCCAGATAGACATACTCGTCGACTTGTTCAAGCCATTCATTCTCTACTTTTATTTGACACACTGTTCTGCTTTCACTCTTTTCAAAGACCATTACCTTCGATTTGCTGGCATTCATTCTAAGTCCATTTTCTATGCATCCTTCATATACCATACTTACAATTATATATTTTTTATAAATTAAAAAAGATCAAAATATCTGGAAAAATACGATGAAACGTTGCATTAATGCATCAGTTTAAGTTAATAAACCAAAAAAACTTTTTCGCAATGGCGCTGAATGGAATATAAATGTTATTTACTAAACCTGAAGCATTAATTCAACGTCACATCGTATTTTTCTAGATATTTTTGTCTTTTTTAACTTAAAAAAAAAGTATGTAGAACTACGCCTTATATTTTACATGAGTTGTTTACAGTATTTTCTTGTTATTGATGGAAAGCTTGTTATTGGCATTGAATTATATATTAAAATTTGTATTATAAAAAATGTAAATGAGCTGTTGGCTTCCCAAATAAATAAATAAATAAATAATATAAACGTTGAAAATCGGGGTATGCCATTATTTTTCTAAATTATTTGTTTTCAAAACGATTTGATAAGAAATAATGATGGTATATCAAATTGAGAAATAGGTACGTTGGCAGCAGTCCCCCCCTTAAAAAGACGCGAGGTTTAAGATGGTGGAAACACAGAATTCGGAAGATCCTTCCACAGGTCCACAAAATGGCCGAAAAGAATACTTGCAGTGTTATACATGGATAACAAAAAAAAATATTTGAGATCGAAATTCAACGAGACACGTTGTACAAGTTACGAACTGGGAACACCTGCACAAAACATCCGGTAAAGGATGTGGTCAAAATACAAAACACTGCTAGTGGGTATATACATCCATACATCCATGACTACTGACGGTACCATAATAATTTAATTTATTTATAATATACATACCCGTTTATTAATACTTAAAACAAAAAACACAGAGAGCCGGGTAATCGAAAATACAACAGGCAACAATAACATCTGACATAGTTCAGCAATGAGGTTCACCACCCATTCTGAATGTAGTGCCTTTTTAGGTGAGACGAGACTGGTGTGTGGGCATACACAGATGTGTTGTGCTCCCTTTTATAAGGCAATGCACACCCCCACACCTTTCGCTGGTTACCCCACATTGTGGGATATGCCGTGATGGTATGAATGAATGAATGAATAGATGAAAAACTCAACCGGTAGATTTTCATATCCTCTTTCGATTGAATGTTTTTATATATTACATACAAGAAGACAAATAAATAAATAAAAAAAATACTCTTAAAAATTGTGAAATCATGACTCTCCACTATTCCATAGTTGGTAGTGGAGAGTAAAAAACAATATTAAGTAATAATGGCGTTAGACAAGGGTGCGTGCTATCTCCATGGCTCTTTAACTTGTACATTGATTTCTGCATAAGAGCCCTTAAGGATGAAAGCAAGGGTCTGAAATTGAGTACCGTAATGGTGAGAGATTTGATGTATGCAGACGATAAAGTTCTATTAGCAGAAAGTATGGAAGAGTTACAGTATCTTGTAAGTATGGAATATGAAGGATGTATAGAGAATGGACTTAGGATGAATGCCAGCAAATCAAAGACAATGGTCTTTGAAAAGAGTGAAAGCAGAACGGACGACTCGATAAAGAGATCGAAAGAAGAGTTATGGCAGGAAACAGAGTGAATGGAGCACTAAGACCAATTATGAATGATCGCAACATATCAAAGGATGCCAAAGTTGCCATTCATAACGCCATCGCAATGCCAACCTTGACGTATGCAAGTGAAACCTGGACATGGCAGAAGACGCATGAAAGTAGAATAAATGCAGTTGAAATGAGATCGTTAAGAAGGATTTGTAATAGAACGATGTATGACCGGGTAAGAAATGAGGATATAAGAAAAGAATGAAAGTGAACACATTGAGATGGTTTGGTCACATGGGGAGAATGAACGAGGAGCGCCTGACGAAGAAAATATACAGAGCGGAATGGAATGAGAGGTCGGGGACGCCCAAGAAAGGGATGGCACGACCATGTGAACGAAATTTTGAAAGACGGAAATGTTAGAAGTGTGAGCAATAGACGAACATGTATGAGACGATGCATGAATGTGGACGAGGCGAGGGATACGTGCCAGGATAGAAAAATGTGGCGTTCGGTTCTCTCTGCCTACCCCGCAAGGGACATGGCGTGATGGTATGTATGTATGTAAAAAAACAATATTAAGTACTGAAAATTATTCCATAGTTGTGTGGTCTTTGCGTTATTTATGAATATGTCAAATGATAACATTTTAAATCAAATAAATAATAAATTAACATTCGAAACATTTGACGAAACAAAAACAAATATTTCAAAATACGTCGACAATAACACGTTGCCGAATTATCAAAACAGAGAGTGGGTGTGTTGAAACGAATGTAAATCATAATATATGGCATGTCATCGAGAGTCGTTTTTACCCATACACTAAAGTTGGTACATGCTGCGGTCCATTGCATGCCCGCCTGGCCGTTTGTCGCATGTGGACGCAAGATGTTTCAGAGATTCAACAAAGAAAGAAAGATTCAAACGAAGAATGGTCACTGTCACATAAAGTGCGCACGTGTACGCGTGTAATTTTACGTATAAGTTGTTATTATAGCACATATACAGAGAATCGTGGCGAAGATTTACAAAGCGCGGAATAAAATTGACAGTATTTTAATATAACTGAGATCCAACTGTCGATGTCGATAGTATGTAAAGTTGAAGAATACGTACCAAACTATAAACCATTAAATAAAAATATTTGAGTATTTGAAGATATTTTGTTTTCTATACAAAACATTTAGGTGTGTATGCCAAGAAAGGATTGTATGGAGGTCAGTCCTTTTTTCCTATCCAGAATATACAAATACATACCGTTAGCAGAACAAATAAAATCACAATGGAAACGAGAATTATAAGTAACAATAGTCTCGATAATAATTATCATCTACAGGCACCATACCAAAAAACACATGCTAAATATAGACATGCTAAAGTTACCCCCATACGTCATCAGTCATCAGTAACGTACAAAAAACTACAATAATTATCAACACATGTACAATAGTCAGAAAATTTCTACAGGTACCAATTTAGTTAAATAATTACACAAATTAAAAGCATAATAACTAAGCAACTTGAGAACTCTTCCGGTTTACCGGTCACTCCGCGAAGAGAATAAAAATAATAATAAAAACTTCCTTGCATCCTGCGCAAGTGACGAGTCTGTTTTTTTTTAAAGAATGAATATATCATTGGAACAAGTAACAGGATTCGAACTCGCGACCACTGAATTACTAACCCAGTGCGCTAACCGATCTGCCACCATCCATCTAAAGTTTATTACAATTTCTTTCAACTAACACGTGTTTCCAGCCAAGAAAAGCAATATCAGCGTGAGAAATGAATTTAAATAAATTACTCCTCTACTGGGGATCGAACCCAGGACGCCCGCACAGAAGCCAAACGGCTTACCAACGGTGTGGGGTGTTTTGCGTATTTTGTGAACTCCATATTATTATATGAACCTCGCAACTGCGATGAAAGATTCAATTTGCAATCTATCAAGATGATACATAATGTTGGGCACAATCTATTCTTTTTTAAAATTAATAAATGAATTCCTTGATTTCAAATCCATATTAGAAAGTTGCAAATGACACATATGTCTGCGGTCAATTTCGATTATTACATCGAATTGTTCGAGCAAGAGCAATTTAATATTTTCCACCTGCACTTTTGTTTAATGTAACAACTATACTTACGAATACCTACTTACAATAGCAAAAAGTAAAAGTCAGACGATTTTTACTCCTGACTACCCCAATGGTATATAGTGGGGAGTTACGAATTCGCATTTTTAAGCTTATTTTTTATTGCAGATTATCAACTAGTATCATGCTGAGATTGTATTCTGAAAGTTTCATCACAATGTATCTGTGTATGTTTGTGTTGTGTAGGTACTATGTGCTATGTACGGCGTGTTTATTCTACTTTATCGATTATAGACTAAAGTACTCATTCGATTTTTTTCAAATTTTGCAAATATGTATATCTAATACTCGCTTAGGCCTCATTAGATTTTGAAGGATATCTGACCAGTGCTTCTTAATTTTATTAAGTGTCAAATATTTCAAAGTGACCCCAAGTTTGGGAAACTTTAAATTTTATATATATTTATTTTTCAAATTTCTAAAAAAGCACATTACTTGTCATTGGACAATTTAAAATATTGAAATCAAAAATAATTTTACAAACTCATTTCACGAGTATGATGACAATTTTCAATACAAAATTTGAATCGGTAATCTGTGGAGTGACTCGGTAGTGGGGAGTATAGCGTTGGTCACAGTCCACTCGTTTTTTTTTTACATTATCAACATCTAATTAGTTACGATTACCATCAATTTTGGTTAACGACGAAAGTGACAGTCGAATATAAGAATGGCGTATTGTGATTTGATTTAATTACAACAAAATAAAATATTAATATAAACGCGAGGAAAAATGCAATATTTAAAGGTAATTACAATTAGATTCTCGGTTGAGACATACTTCTTCACCGTGTTTACAGTCTGCGAGACGATAAAGTAGTACACACTGTTTTATATATTTAACATAGACTCTGGTTGGCTGGAAGAAATTGCCATTAGGCAATGAGCCCCCGCCAGTGTGCTAATTGTACGTACAGAAAGTAAAAAAATAAATAAAAATAAGAAATGTAGCAACTGGTAAACGCAACCACTCCCAGACCCTTTTCCATAGAATAATAATAAAACTATAGAATACTCATATTCCCATACAATACCTCGCTGAAAAAGTGAAGCCGTTTTATTGGCCGGCTCGTGTCAATATATGTATGACTCTACTGGTAGACATTGTTCCTATAGTACTACTCGTTATGACTGTGTAAATAATTTTGCAAGCAGAAAATTACTTATTTGGAGAACGTATCACGCAGACGGCCAAATGATTACTGAATGCTCGTAGCAAAATGTTGACCAAATTAGTCAACATAAAGCAGTCACGTTTACTGCAGGCTAAAGAGTATTCTACACTATTATTATTCTATGCCTTTTTCATACATATATTCAACCAGAAAGCAAATATAAAAAAAAACCAGACACGTAAACTTAAACCGATGAATGGTCGTAACCCCTATAGGTGCCTTGAGTTCGTGGTTCTTATATAATATCCCAACTTCGTCTCTATTGAGATGTTAAAATGTTTGTCAATAAAAAACCAGACCTTAAAAAATGTTTCATACAAAACTTTGCTTCTCACGGGCTAATAATTCTGTAAGGACATTCTAATAAAAATAACGTAAAAGGAAATCAATTGTGGCAAGGTTCGATCCCTACTCCACGAATCAGACCTCTCTGCTACCGAATCTTGAGCAGCAATCATCCATCAATCTATATGCTTATCATATGAAGAACGTCTGAATGTGTTGGGCCTCACTACTCTTGAGGAACGGAGAAAGAGAGGGGATCTCATAGAAACCTTCAAAATACTCAACGAACACTATAACTGCCCTGAATTGATGCTGTTGTTCTGCCTCAACCAAAATACTAATTTAAGAGGTCATAGTTTGAAGCTAGATAAACACAGTTTCAGGCAGAATCCCTGGAAGCATTTCTTGTCCAATAGAGTTGTGGATGCGTGGAACGGTTCGCCACCGGAACTTGTTGTTGCACAAAGTGTTAATGTTTTCAAAAATAGACTTGACAGACTGAACAAGTGAATACTGTTGTGAGATCAGACATATCAGCATACATACCTGCCTGCCTGTCTCTGTCTGATAACATTTAATAATAATGTTTCTGTTTTGAGTGTCATTGTCATAACCTCCAATGACACAGGAGCAATGACTTTGTTAGCGCTTAACAGTTATGGCATCACAGTTCAGCACATGCATAACTTCGGACCATGTCCTCACGTCCGATATGCTATTCAGTATGCAATGTCAACAGCCAGTTTCGCCTTAAACAGACGTATAGTAAGTTCTAGACATGCTCTGACCATTTCTGGACTGAGATACCTTCATGCTTAAAACAGTTACATAATTTTGCAACTAACAAATTGTATTTATTTTCATACGTTACAGTTGTATAGTTATGGAGCAAAATCCTCCATAGATGTAACATTTTTTCGTCTTTGGACTATTGTGTGGGTACATCTTCTATCCTCACGAGGTCTCCATTCTAGTACGAAATATGCGCCATTATTATTACGTTAGAATAAACGGAGCACTCAGACCAGTAATGTCCGATCCAAGCATCTGAAAGGAAGCCAAAATTACCGTACATAATGCATAAGTAGTGCCTACTTCAACGTATGTCGAAGTGGATAAAGACGCACGAAAGTAGAATAAATGCTGTAGTAGTGAGATCACTAAGAAGAGTATTTAATAGAACGATATATGATAGAATGAAAAATGAGGACATACTTAAGGAGAGAATGCAAGATAAAGAAGGATATTATAGGTAAAATGAAAATAAAAGTGAATGCCTTGAGGTATAGCAGGGGTTGCCCCAGAAAGGAATGGCATGACCATGTGAATGATATTTTGAAAGAAGGAAACATAAGAAGCTTGAACAATCGACGAGCACGTATGAGACGATGCATGGATGTAAAGGAAGCCAGGAATTCAAAAATAGAGTATGAGGCTCGGTTCTCTCTGCTTACCCCGTAAATGAGACGGCGTGATGGTATGTATTATGTAAGTATTCTTATAGGTTGAAATCCCAAGATTCCCAAGATGATTTCTACCAAGCGCTCCATCTTTCCACATATCTCTGTTGTCCGCCAACCCCTTCATCTCTAGATAGCTACTACAGCGCACATCACTGATCACCTGGTCCATATAACTGTCTCTAGGACGACCTCTATAGTTCCTGCCTTCCGTCATTCCTTCAGCGATAGTTACAAGCAGACCCGGATGACTGATATTATGGCATATCCATTTAGTTGTCTTGATTCTCCGACTCTGCTGTGATGATCAATGGATCCTAGCCATGTTCCTCTAACACTACAGACAAACGTCCAGGTAGAAGGCAGCCAAAAGTCCACTCTCTCCGGCTGATAGTCCACGTTTCGCTGCCATACAGGAGCGCACTCTAGACAAGAGTTTTAATCATGTTATTCCTAACATTTATCAATGTTAGGAGATTCAAATATGATTTTTTTACGCAAAATAGCGGTAAGTCGGTTCGATAACCAACACGGATTTACTTTCGATGTGCAAAGAACGATAAAAAAATAACTGAACGATTGCAGAATCTATAAAAATAACCAATTACCACACGATTTAGCGAACGATTAGCTTTTTAAACTGGCAACTGGTCGTTCAAGGGCAGACAAGATGATAGTATGTTATGATCTCTCACGATTTAACATTGAGCAATCGATAATCATCTTCACCTATCGATTATTTTATCGATATTATTTAATATTATCCACAGATTAAATTAAATCAGAAGACAGGTTGGTGTTTTTATAGATTCGAACCAAGGCATGCGATGACTTACTTTTTATTCATTTGACTGTTTTTTTGCTCTTTAGGGAGCTAAAGAACAGTGTAGTTATTACGTTTTTATGTAAATTTTTCGAAATATATCATTTAGTGATATTTATAAAAAAATCCTTGAATCTACGATTCTAAGTCTTGATCCACGTGCCACCGAAACCTTACTTACTTACGATGGCCCTACAACTCCGGTAGAGCTTTAGCCTCCTAAACAATAGCTTTCCAACCCTTCCTGTCAGCTGCAGTGGACTCCCAGTCATCACAAGAATTCAGCACGTTCAGATCTCGGTCAACATTGTCCATCAATCTCTGCCTTGGTCTTCCCAGGGGTCTCTTGCCCACAGGGTTATTTTGCAGGAAACGTTTTGTGGCTCTTCCTTCCCCTGATCTGACAACATGTCCAATACAAGCTAATCTTCTGGACCTGATTTCGCTGGTGATTAAAGGTTGTCCTGTCAATGCACGTGGTCTCCAGGAACCTGCCGCAATTCCTGGTCTTGGGCCTAATATTTTACGTAAACAAAAAATATTTTAAACCACCGAAACTTTAATTATAAAAATATTTTAACCTTAGTGGAGACGCGAATATGAAATTATAAACTAAAAAAGTGGACTGTATTTTTGTAAGGTGATTGGTTGCAACCATTGCAAGGTAGAAGGAAGGATTTAGATGGATCACTCACTTGAATTATTCCTGGTCCTCTGCCTTGGTAGGATGGTCACAACTTTTCACTTTATTCACACGCGCCGTGAGAGCAATTTTATGATGAGTGGTAAAAACGGAAGAGATGCGGATGGACCTAACAGGACGCGGTATGAAAGGAGACTGAATTTTGGATGTGGGGCGGGCAATGATTGCAACACTTCATATGAATAAAAAATGCAACAATTATTGTCATATTGGCGCCAACACCTAGTTCAGTTGATCTAGATTTTGAGCTCTATTTCATACGACAGCACCGAATTTAGTTTTGTTAAGTTGGATGTCATGACCACATAAAAGAATGCGCGACACGCAACACGTGCGCGCCACGCGATAGTTCTGTCAAACTTTGACATTCAATATCTGAACATGTTATCACAGAAATCGTTTTAGAAGTTACAAGGAAACAAATAATTACATATACAAACAATGACTTTCTCAACACCTACGTTGAGCCGATGCATGAATGTAAAGGAAACCAGCAATGTGGCCAAAAAATAGGGGAATGCGCACGGTTCTCTCTGCTTACCGCGTAAGTTACATAAGACGTGAATTATTATTGATTTATTTAATCAAAATCCACAATAACCATACAAAAAATTAACAACAATAAAATAGTGAAACATAGCACAACAACATAGAAAGCCACATAGAAAGAATGAGTGATGACCGTCTGACAAAAAAAGTATACAAGGCTGATAAAAGAGGAATGAAAAGTAGAGGTCGGCCAAGAAAGAGTTGGCACGATCACATAAATGGGATTTTGAAAGATGGAGATGTTAGAAGTAAGAATAATAGAAGAGCGTGTATGAGACGATGTATGGACGTGAATGAAGCGAGGAATGTATGTCAAGAGAGAGGAGTCTGGCGTTCGGTTCTCTCTGCCTACCCCAAATAGGGAAATGGCGTGATGGTATGGTATGGTATGGTATAGCACAACAAAAATGATGAAAGATAGAAAATTTAGTACATATATGTTGGCACTGACAAAAAATGAATACAATCTATCAGTAACAACATCCAGTGGATAAGAACTATTCCACTAAGCAGTGCTTGTGTCGGAATAGCTTTACATTCATTTTAACTGACAAAGTCCTTACTTATGTAATCCCATTTATGTCTAACACATAATTATAACATATCAAAAATACAAATTATAATATAAGATATAATAAAATCATGGTTTTATAATCATTTCATAATATTAATATATATATTTTCAATGTTCATTCTACCTTTGTTGAGAATTCAAGAAGTGCTAAACTTTAAGCAACACACAACAACATTCGACGACCATTTGAATGTGCACGTTGTCCGTGTGTTGAATCGTGTGAAAGGTTTGTTACCTTCTCTTAAATGTTACGTACAATAAACAGTTTGGAGGCTCCTCAATCGGTACCAAATGTTCGATTCTGGGTATAACATGAATAATTGCACATCCATGACTTCTGCAGATCACGACTGACTGACACGATGCAGACATGGAGAGACGAGACAGAAAGCAACAGTGGACGAGGAACTGAATTTAGAACGGATCGCAAACGAAATCTTGTCTTGAGTTTAATATACCATAAAGAAATCTTTTCTGTGTTCTGGTGTTTAAATCGTCTCACAGACCTAGACAGAAACCATAATTAAAAATTATGTCCTCACCGGAAATCGAACCTAAGGTGCCTTTGGTTCAGGAGTTGGACGCCTAACTCTCTGCTCTCTGGATTAGTAACCCAGAGGTCGCGGTTTCATATCTCGCCTCGAACGATTTCGTTCATAGCACAAGCATATTTATGGTTAATTTAGGGAATTGATGTAGATTTATATACTTAATGTGTTTTTTACAACGACATATTCATTCTTTAGAAAAATAGTAATTGAGCCAAGAAAGTCGACATTAAATAATAAATAGATATACAAAAATGTACAGAGATAGACTAGAGGCTTTCGAGATGTGGAGTTACAGAAGAATACTGGGAATTTCCTGGAGGGACCACATCACGAATGCCGAGGTTCTCAACAGAGTTGAAGAAGGCAGGCACCTACTCAATACCATCTCCGAGAGACGTGCTCGCTGGATTGGTCACATCTTGCGCCACGAGGGTCTCCTACATGACCTAATGGAGGGAATGGTTGAGGGGACAAACCACAGGGGGCGCCCCCGACGGGAGTATTTGGCCCAGGTGTGCGAGGACCACATATGTTGAGCTGAAGAGGGGTGCACAGGATAGAGAGAAGTAGAAAGCGAGATGTAGACTTCTTCTGCAAACCAATCCACAGGATTGAGAATTTTGACGATGACAAAAATGTTCAGGGGTGACATCTATACGAGAGCATTGTCACAATTTCTAAATAGATGGCGTTACAAAAATGTTTCTTCGTTACTTCATATATGGCGATAGTGTTTTTCGGCTTATTTTCAAACGATCGGAGTCTCATTATGAAAATACATAGAACTTTCAAAACTTGCATTGATAAGGGAACTCAATAAGAAAGCATAATTAGTGAATGTTGCGCAAGCGCATAAAGTGATCACGTAAATTAGCCGATGACAGGTCGTAAGCCTTTTAGGTGCCTTGAGTTCCTGGTTCTCCTATAATATTCTAAATTTGTATTAAAAAATAACAAAAATTACACAATAAAAAAAACATATTAATCCTCATCAGAGTTCTAGCAGTAGTGTGTGAATGAGATATTTAAATACAAAATATATGATGTTTATTTTTTACTTTTTTGTGTAGGTACATAATTGTTTTTTTAAATGTTGATAAATAAATAAATTATTGGTTTACTTTGTTAAATAAACAGACACTTTTTTATAAGTGTAAATAAATAGATAAGAAAGATTAGGAGAGATAACTCACGTCTATACGTGGCAGATATCTAATTATCGATTACAAGATTATCTACACATAAATAAACACTATTATCAGCAACTATGTACAAACAGGTATAACTTTATAAGGTGAAATATGAAACATACAAATCAACGTGTTTTTAGGTTTTTTAAATGTCATTTATTTATTTATTTATTTTATTTCAGAAACCTCGCTGTGCACAACGCTATTGTCGTTCCAACCATAATGTATGCAAGTGAGACATGGGTATGACAGAAGACGCATGAAAGTAAAATTAACGCTGTGGAAATGAGGTCCCTAAGACGAATGTGTGGTAAAACAATTTATGATAGGATAAGGAATCAAGATATCAGAAGAGAATGTAAGATTGAAAGGGATATTTTGAGTAGAATGAAGATAAATGCTTTGCGATAGTTCGGACATGTAGAGAGAATGAATGATGAACGACTGACAAAGAAAGTATACAAGACTGAAAAGAGTGGAATGAGATGTAAGGGTCGACCGAGAAAGAGCTGGCATGATCATATAAATGAGATTTTGAAAGAGGGTAACATACGAAGTCAGAACAATAGGAGAGCATTTATGACGCGATGTATGAGTGTAAATGAGGCAAAACAGGTATGTCATGATAGAAGAGTCTGGCGTTCGGTTCTCTCTGCCTACCCCAAATAGGGAAACGGCGTGATGGTTTGTATGTATGTATGTATTTCAGAAAACTGCAGTCTTTTTGAATTGTGTGGTTACATGTGGTGCTATTAAAGTATTTAGTGAAGGATGCCTGCAGAACGGACTGAGAATGAATGTTAGTAAATCTAAGATATTGGTACTCGCAAAAACTGAAAGTATAACTCCATGTATGATAAAAGTAGAGCACGAATGGCTAAACAAGTGGAGGAATATTTATTTATACTTGAGAGTATGTTTGAACGGAATGGGAGACCCGATCGAGATATTGAAAGAAGAGTTATGGCAGGTAATAGAATAAACGGAGCACTCAGACCAGTAATGTCCGATTCAAGCATCTCAAAGGAAACCAAAATTGCAGTAAATAATGCAATTGTAGTGGCTATTTTGTATGCCAGTGAAACATGGACCTGGCAAAAGACGCATGAGAGTAGAATAAATGCTGTGGAAATGAGATCACTAAGAAGAGTATGTAATAGAACGATATATGATAGAATGAAAAATGAGGACATAAGGAGGGAATGCAAGATAAAGAAGAGTATTACAAGTAAAATGAAAGTGAATTCCTTGAGGTGGTTTGAACATATTGAAAGAATAAATGGTGAACGACTGACCAAAAAAATATATATGTAAGTATGAGAGGGTGATAGTATGTATGCAGGTATGCATATATGCTATTAACATTAGTACAAGAATGAAGTAAAAATGGAAAAACATTTAAGAGGCTATAGAAGGCTACACATTATATTTTGAAAATAATTTCCCTAATACCCTCAAAAGATACGTCTTTGAAATAAGGAACAGTTTGTATGTACGTCTTTAATCTATTGCATGATTTTTTGAATTTTAAATTTGTTAATACTTTTCTTGTAAAATTAGTTTTAGTAACAACCTTTTTTATTTTTTTATAAGTAACTAAAAAACTACAAGGCCTATGAAGTATATTTTTACTTTATTCGATAGAGAATATGAAAATCTACCGGCTGAGTTTTTTTATTATTATAATATTTCAATAACTCTTCTTGCTATTTAAACTAAATTTTTGCACGATAAAATGTTGTATATCACATATCAGGTGATATACAATATTTCCTCGTGTTTCATACATTAGAAGCTAATTTCGTGTGCATTTTTGCGTACATCCGTATATCCAGGGTATACTAGGGCCTTAAACAAGTATGCTGAGCAGTAGGTAAATGAATAACAATAATAAGAGAAAAATACGATTTATAAAAAAAACAACGAATAATGGTAATAAAATGGGAAATGGAGGGATTATTGGTGTGAAGGAAAGAGCTTGTTTGAAGGAATTAAGGAACTGGGTTGAAAAATATCTTTATTAGTTTTCGGTAGGTTTCTAAGGAGTCATGGAAAATATCTTTATTAGTTTTCGGTAGGTTTCTAAGGAGTCATGGAAAATATCTTTATTAGTTTTACGGTAGGTTTCTAAGGAGTCATGGAAAATATCTTTATTAGTTTTCGGTAGGTTTCTATGGAGTCATGGAAAATATCTTTATTAGTTTTCGGTAGGTTTCTAAGGAGTCATGGAAAATATCTTTATTAGTTTTCGGTAGGTTTCTATGGAGTCATGGAAAATATCTTTATTAGTTTTCGGTGGGTTTCTATGGAGTCATGGAAAATATCTTTATTAGTTTTCGGTAGGTTTCTATGGAGTCATGGAAAATATCTTTATTAGTTTTCGGTAGGTTTCTATGGAGTCATGGAAAATATCTTTATTAGTTTTCGGTAGGTTTCTATGGAGTCATGGAAAATATCTTTATTAGTTTTCGGTAGGTTTCTATGGAGTCATGGAAAATATCTTTATTAGTTTTCGGTAGGTTTCTATGGAGTCATGGAAAATATCTTTATTAGTTTTCGGTGGGTTTCTATGGAGTCATGGAAAATATCTTTATTAGTTTTCGGTAGGTTTCTATGGAGTCATGGAAAATATCTTTATTAGTTTTCGGTAGGTTTCTATGGAGTCATGGAAAATATCTTTATTAGTTTTCGGTAGGTTTCTATGGAGTCATGGAAAATATCTTTATTAGTTTTCGGTAGGTTTCTATGGAGTCATGGAAAATATCTTTATTAGTTTTCGGTAGGTTTCTATGGAGTCATGGAAAATATCTTTATTAGTTTTCGGTAGGTTTCTATGGAGTCATGGAAAATATCTTTATTAGTTTTCGGTAGGTTTCTATGGAGTCATGGAAAATATCTTTATTAGTTTTCGGTAGGTTTCTATGGAGTCATGGAAAATATCTTTATTAGTTTTCGGTAGGTTTCTATGGAGTCATGGAAAATATCTTTATTAGTTTTCGGTAGGTTTCTATGGAGTCATTGAAAATATCTTTATTAGTTTTCGGTAGGTTTCTATGGAGTCATGGAAAATATCTTTATTAGTTTTCGGTAGGTTTCTATGGAGTCATGGAAAATATCTTTATTAGTTTTCGGTAGGTTTCTATGGAGTCATGGAAAATATCTTTATTAGTTTTCGGTAGGTTTCTATGGAGTCATGGAAAATATCTTTATTAGTTTTCGGTAGGTTTCTATGGAGTCATGGAAAATATCTTTATTAGTTTTCGGTAGGTTTCTATGGAGTCATGGAAAATATCTTTATTAGTTTTCGGTAGGTTTCTATGGAGTCATGGAAAATATCTTTATTAGTTTTCGGTAGGTTTCTATGGAGTCATGGAAAATATCTTTATTAGTTTTCGGTAGGTTTCTATGGAGTCATGGAAAATATCTTTATTAGTTTTCGGTGGGTTTCTATGAAGTCATGGAAAATATCTTTATTAGTTTTCGGTAGGTTTCTATGGAGTCATGGAAAATATCTTTATTAGTTTTCGGTAGGTTTCTATGGAGTCATGGAAAATATCTTTATTAGTTTTCGGTAGGTTTCTATGGAGTCATGGAAAATATCTTTATTAGTTTTCGGTAGGTTTCTATGGAGTCATGGAAAATATCTTTATTAGTTTTCGGTAGGTTTCTATGGAGTCATGGAAAATATCTTTATTAGTTTTCGGTAGGTTTCTATGGAGTCATGGAAAATATCTTTATTAGTTTTCGGTAGGTTTCTATGGAGTCATGGAAAATATCTTTATTAGTTTTCGGTAGGTTTCTATGGAGTCATGGAAAATATCTTTATTAGTTTTCGGTAGGTTTCTATGGAGTCATGGAAAATATCTTTATTAGTTTTCGGTAGGTTTCTATGGAGTCATGGAAAATATCTTTATTAGTTTTCGGTAGGTTTCTATGGAGTCATGGAAAATATCTTTATTAGTTTTCGGTAGGTTTCTATGGAGTCATGGAAAATATCTTTATTAGTTTTCGGTAGGTTTCTATGTAGTTTTCGGTAGGTTTCTATGGAGTCATGGAAAATATCTTTATTAGTTTTCGGTAGGTTTCTATGGAGTCATGGAAAATATCTTTATTAGTTTTCGGTAGGTTTCTATGGAGTCATGGAAAATATCTTTATTAGTTTTCGGTAGGTTTCTAAGGAGTCATGGAAAATATCTTTATTAGTTTTCGGTAGGTTTCTATGGAGTCATGGAAAATATCTTTATTAGTTTTCGGTGGGTTTCTATGGAGTCATGGAAAATATCTTTATTAGTTTTCGGTAGGTTTCTATGGAGTCATGGAAAATATCTTTATTAGTTTTCGGTAGGTTTCTATGGAGTCATGGATAATATCTTTATTAGTTTTCGGTAGGTTTCTATGGAGTCATGGAAAATATCTTTATTAGTTTTCGGTAGGTTTCTATGGAGTCATGGAAAATATCTTTATTAGTTTTCGGTAGGTTTCTATGGAGTCATGGAAAATATCTTTATTAGTTTTCGGTAGGTTTCTATGGAGTCATGGAAAATATCTTTATTAGTTTTCGGTAGGTTTCTATGTAGTTTTCGGTAGGTTTCTATGGAGTCATGGAAAATATCTTTATTAGTTTTCGGTAGGTTTCTATGGAGTCATGGAAAATATCTTTATTAGTTTTCGGTAGGTTTCTATGGAGTCATGGAAAATATCTTTATTAGTTTTCGGTAGGTTTCTAAGGAGTCATGGAAAATATTTTTATTAGTTTTCGGTAGGTTTCTATGGAGTCATGGAAAATATCTTTATTAGTTTTCGGTGGGTTTCTATGGAGTCATGGAAAATATCTTTATTAGTTTTCGGTAGGTTTCTATGGAGTCATGGAAAATATCTTTATTAGTTTTCGGTAGGTTTCTATGGAGTCATGGAAAATATCTTTATTAGTTTTCGGTAGGTTTCTATGGAGTCATGGAAAATATCTTTATTAGTTTTCGGTAGGTTTCTATGGAGTCATGGAAAATATCTTTATTAGTTTTCGGTAGGTTTCTATGGAGTCATGGAAAATATCTTTATTAGTTTTCGGTAGGTTTCTATGGAGTCATGGAAAATATCTTTATTAGTTTTCGGTAGGTTTCTATGGAGTCATGGAAAATATCTTTATTAGTTTTCGGTAGGTTTCTATGGAGTCATGGAAAATATCTTTATTTGTTTTCGGTAGGTTTCTAAGGAGTCATGGAAAATATCTTTATTAGTTTTCGGTAGGTTTCTATGGAGTCATGGAAAATATCTTTATTAGTTTTCGGTGGGTTTCTATGGAGTCATGGAAAATATCTTTATTAGTTTTCGGTAGGTTTCTATGGAGTCATGGAAAATATCTTTATTAGTTTTCGGTAGGTTTCTAAGGAGTCATGGAAAATATCTTTATTAGTTTTCGGTAGGTTTCTATGGAGTCATGGAAAATATCTTTATTAGTTTTCGGTGGGTTTCTATGGAGTCATGGAAAATATCTTTATTAGTTTTCGGTAGGTTTCTATGGAGTCATGGAAAATATCTTTATTAGTTTTCGGTAGGTTTCTATGGAGTCATGGATAATATCTTTATTAGTTTTCGGTAGGTTTCTATGGAGTCATGGAAAATATCTTTATTAGTTTTCGGTAGGTTTCTATGGAGTCATGGAAAATATCTTTATTAGTTTTCGGTAGGTTTCTATGGAGTCATGGAAAATATCTTTATTAGTTTTCGGTAGGTTTCTATGGAGTCATGGAAAATATCTTTATTAGTTTTCGGTAGGTTTCTATGTAGTTTTCGGTAGGTTTCTATGGAGTCATGGAAAATATCTTTATTAGTTTTCGGTAGGTTTCTATGGAGTCATGGAAAATATCTTTATTAGTTTTCGGTAGGTTTCTATGGAGTCATGGAAAATATCTTTATTAGTTTTCGGTAGGTTTCTAAGGAGTCATGGAAAATATCTTTATTAGTTTTCGGTAGGTTTCTATGGAGTCATGGAAAATATCTTTATTAGTTTTCGGTGGGTTTCTATGGAGTCATGGAAAATATCTTTATTAGTTTTCGGTAGGTTTCTATGGAGTCATGGAAAATATCTTTATTAGTTTTCGGTAGGTTTCTATGGAGTCATGGAAAATATCTTTATTAGTTTTCGGTAGGTTTCTATGGAGTCATGGAAAATATCTTTATTAGTTTTCGGTAGGTTTCTATGGAGTCATGGAAAATATCTTTATTAGTTTTCGGTAGGTTTCTATGGAGTCATGGAAAATATCTTTATTAGTTTTCGGTAGGTTTCTATGGAGTCATGGAAAATATCTTTATTAGTTTTCGGTAGGTTTCTATGTAGTTTTCGGTAGGTTTCTATGGAGTCATGGAAAATATCTTTATTAGTTTTCGGTAGGTTTCTATGGAGTCATGGAAAATATCTTTATTAGTTTTCGGTAGGTTTCTATGGAGTCATGGAAAATATCTTTATTAGTTTTCGGTAGGTTTCTAAGGAGTCATGGAAAATATCTTTATTAGTTTTCGGTAGGTTTCTATGGAGTCATGGAAAATATCTTTATTAGTTTTCGGTGGGTTTCTATGGAGTCATGGAAAATATCTTTATTAGTTTTCGGTAGGTTTCTATGGAGTCATGGAAAATATCTTTATTAGTTTTCGGTAGGTTTCTATGGAGTCATGGAAAATATCTTTATTAGTTTTCGGTAGGTTTCTATGGAGTCATGGAAAATATCTTTATTAGTTTTCGGTAGGTTTCTATGGAGTCATGGAAAATATCTTTATTAGTTTTCGGTAGGTTTCTATGGAGTCATGGAAAATATCTTTATTAGTTTTCGGTAGGTTTCTATGGAGTCATGGAAAATATCTTTATTTGTTTTCGGTAGGTTTCTAAGGAGTCATGGAAAATATCTTTATTAGTTTTCGGTAGGTTTCTATGGAGTCATGGAAAATATCTTTATTAGTTTTCGGTGGGTTTCTATGGAGTCATGGAAAATATCTTTATTAGTTTTCGGTAGGTTTCTATGGAGTCATGGAAAATATCTTTATTAGTTTTCGGTAGGTTTCTAAGGAGTCATGGAAAATATCTTTATTAGTTTTCGGTAGGTTTCTATGGAGTCATGGAAAATATCTTTATTAGTTTTCGGTGGGTTTCTATGGAGTCATGGAAAATATCTTTATTAGTTTTCGGTAGGTTTCTATGGAGTCATGGAAAATATCTTTATTAGTTTTCGGTAGGTTTCTATGGAGTCATGGATAATATCTTTATTAGTTTTCGGTAGGTTTCTATGGAGTCATGGAAAATATCTTTATTAGTTTTCGGTAGGTTTCTATGGAGTCATGGAAAATATCTTTATTAGTTTTCGGTAGGTTTCTATGGAGTCATGGAAAATATCTTTATTAGTTTTCGGTAGGTTTCTATGGAGTCATGGAAAATATCTTTATTAGTTTTCGGTAGGTTTCTATGTAGTTTTCGGTAGGTTTCTATGGAGTCATGGAAAATATCTTTATTAGTTTTCGGTAGGTTTCTATGGAGTCATGGAAAATATCTTTATTAGTTTTCGGTAGGTTTCTATGGAGTCATGGAAAATATCTTTATTAGTTTTCGGTAGGTTTCTAAGGAGTCATGGAAAATATCTTTATTAGTTTTCGGTAGGTTTCTATGGAGTCATGGAAAATATCTTTATTAGTTTTCGGTGGGTTTCTATGGAGTCATGGAAAATATCTTTATTAGTTTTCGGTAGGTTTCTATGGAGTCATGGAAAATATCTTTATTAGTTTTCGGTAGGTTTCTATGGAGTCATGGAAAATATCTTTATTAGTTTTCGGTAGGTTTCTATGGAGTCATGGAAAATATCTTTATTAGTTTTCGGTAGGTTTCTATGGAGTCATGGAAAATATCAGTGTGTTTAAATTTTAGATTATTGTCACGTTGAATTCTGTAAATAGTCGAGTGATATCTGTAATTAGTATGGAATATTATAAACTCTTGGTTATCGTCTTCTGCTGAAAAGATTAAAAAGATACTTCAATGTATGGGAGTGACAGTTGTCACGTGACTGTGTTGTCTTAACTAATTGATAGGAGACTATAAAAATACATAATAAAGAAGGAATATTTATCCTTGAACACCTGATCCCGATTTCCTCTCCTGTCCTTACCATATCCTTTTTTCTTGCTATGAATTTTTATTTTGTTTTAATAGTATTTAAGTGTTATATATATTTTCTTTGTTATCTTTTACTGTTATTCTTTTGCTGTTGTACATACACAATGTTGTCATACTTTGTAATCTGGTTGGTTGGAAGAAATTGCCTAATGGCAATGAGCCCGCCAGTGTACAATTATATTTGTTTATATTATGTACAAGAAGATTTATAAATAAATAAATTGGCGAAAAAAAATGTAAATTACCAGAGTGGAAAGCTTCGTCTTCTGCGTCCAGACATCCCCGGATCGCGCTCTTCCTCGACTGCAGGGGCGACAGACCTGCCTCGGCCGCCCCCTGCACGAGGCTGCCGTACACCAAAGCCTGCACCAGGTCCCGTCCCCCGCCTCCCGTCTCCTCGTACTCCCTCAGCAGATTGCTGAAGTACTCCCCGCCGTCGGCGAGATCGGTCACTGGTACGTCTGCTATCTCCGGCTCCTGTCTCGTGAAAGCCTTCAGCAGCGAGTTGCTCCGCGACAGCTTCGTGCTGTGCGACCGCCGAATCAGGCTGAAACCAGGACTCTTAGTGGCAGCCGGGCTCTTCGTCGGCGTCCTGGTGATCAGACTCTGCGGCAGTGTCTTGGACTTTTCCGTGCTGTCGGCCTCGGAGGCCTTGGGCGACGTGATCGTCAGCAGCGAGACGTTCGTCTTCGAGTTTGACTTCAGTATTTTGGGGGCGCTCAGGAACGAGGTCCTCGGCGACTTGCCCTCGGACGGCGTCAAGTTTATTCCGGACGCCGACTTGGAGGTCGAAAGCCCGATGAAGCTGCGCTCCTTCTTTTGCGGGGGTTTCACGTCTGGGGAGCCGCAGCTGAGGGTGCTCTTCAGGGGCGTCTTGCACACCTCGATCTCTTTCGCTCGAACCTTGACCAGGGTGACGGAATGAAGGTCCGTCTGCGACCGGCTCGTCTCGGCGCCGCTTGAATGGACCGTAACCACGATCTTGGTCGAGTCTTTCCTCATTTTGTCTGAACTCGTGCCGTCCTTGAGCGTGGAGTTCGATCTGACGGGATAGTCTTTGGCTATTCTGTCGGAAGAGCTGGTGACACTCGACGAGTCCTTCATGTTTCTGTCGACGGAGCTCGTCGTGCTGATGGATCTGTTGGAAGCCGCGACGCTTTCGTCGCAGTTGTGTTCGCTCCCCTCTACGCTCGGTCGCCTGTCGTTGAAGTCAATGTCACTGGAGCACTTGGACAGTCCGAGGTGTTTGGGCGGCGCTTTGGTGGGGAACGTGTTGAAGGTTTTATTGGCCTTGTCCCTCGCGGGGCTGAGGGAGGTTCTGGTGCAGCTCTTCCTCGCCTTGAGGAGGAGTCTCTGCGGGGCTGGCGTGTAGACGATTTGCGGCGGCGACGGATGCGGGGATGGGGGCAGATAGTTCTCGAGGCTCTCCGAGAGTGGGATGTAGAATATAGACCGTCTTCTGCCGCAGTCCTCGACATCGCTCGTGCTCAGATTGTTGATGGATGCGTCCAACATCACTGGATCCGACTTTCACCGCAGCTTCAGTGGGTCATTATTCCCTCGCGCGGATTTGCCTCTGTTTGTGAGTCGCCCGTGCAGACATTCTACCGAGTTGTTGTATTGACTTTAGACAC
The DNA here is from genome assembly GCA_963576475.1 of Molanna angustata. Classification (NCBI taxonomy): domain Eukaryota; kingdom Metazoa; phylum Arthropoda; class Insecta; order Trichoptera; family Molannidae; genus Molanna; species Molanna angustata. The sequence goes on from OY754989.1 coordinate 15,989,435, forward strand.
GACTAATAATGATACAGTTCAATCTGCCGTTGAACGTTAACATCCGTTTTTATTACCTGGTCACGAATTGAATCAATTAACATTACATACATGTATATAAACCGAAAGGGAGACCTTGTTTGATATGGAACTAATTAAGTTAAAATATAAACAAGCGAGTCAATAAATATAAATCATTATAATGTCGACAATACGATCGGTTCTGGCTGTTCGATCTTCGATAGCCTTGGTTTAGTAACGCGTTACACAATTCGCTAAAATAAATATTCTATTTGATTTGATCTGGGACGCATGCGAGTCTACACCAAAGTACCTGAACATTGACGGATAGCCTAGATATACCTATAGACAATTCTCAAACACATGACAGTGGCAAGGAAGGGGATACGCGGTAATATGCTTCTACACTTAGTGTAATATTTCTTTTTTTTTTTTGATATTCTGCTTTCATTTGTTTGTTGACAGACATAAGTACACATTTTTTTAATACTTTGTAAACTGGTTGGTTGGATGACATTGCCTAGTGGCAATAAGCCCGCATTATATTTGTTTATACTATGTACCTACATAAAGATAAATGAACAAATATTATTTGATTTGTGACTCAAGTCAAATAATATTGTTACTGAGTATATAGGTACGTTGAGAAGACCACAGAGCAAATTTTAATGTCAAACTGCTACATAACATAAATGACAACAACGGGTGTGCATATTATGGTAGAAATAATATTAGAATAATAACATATCAAAATTTACTGTATCAGTTTATACTTTTGTGTTTAAGATATTGGTAACTATGTAATATTGTAATTTACTGTGTTGTGATGTCTGGTGTCCGCTCTATGTAACTATGTATAACCAAAATGTCAAATATTTGGCTTGGTAAAATTGTAAACTGCTAGCCCTAGAACAGGGTTACCTAGTTGGGCAGCAGTAATCTTCATAATAGTCTTTGTGATAAAGGTGTGAAAAATAAATAAATAAAAAATAAAAAATAAAGCCGTTATTGTCCCAAATAAATAAATAAATAAATAATAATATAACAACTGCGGAAATGAGGGTTTTTGTTATGTTTTACGCATCAATGGACCGGACGCATGCTCAGATAAAATTTGATGTTGATAAATAATACTAAATGCTACTACGTTGACAATATAACATGTATTATGTGTGTCACTAGAGGACTTATTTATAAAACTTATCGATAATTTGCTTAGTTTAGGAAAAACATGAGAATTTACGCATAATGATATCAATGCACATATTAATTTTAAGATTATAGTACTACTGTTGCATTATTTGCAATTGAAAAAGACAGGTGTGTGTGTGGCACCCGATTCTCTCTGGCTATCTTAATAATAGGGTTATAGCGTGATGGATAAGAAGTTATATAAAATTCACATTACAATTACAAATGAACGATTTCTTTGTCGAACCGTCCGTTGAAATCTTTTGTAACAAAAAAAATATTACGTTTTGTTTTTATTGGCCTATTTCAAATCAATATGTTCAAAATATAAAATAATTTAGTCAAATAATAAACTGTTGGTATCCATAAATAAATTAATACGATAGAGGCTTCATAATGGAAAACAGACGAATGTCCTTGGAAAACAGACGAACTGTATTTGACATGACATTCCTGCACAAAATAGTGATCAGTATTATTGACACCGATGCACTTCTTGCGAAAATTCCCTTCAACATACCGACAAGACAAACTAGAAAAATATATACATTCAGACTTCCCATCTGTGGCACAAATTATGCACAGCACTCTTTCATATACAGAGCATGCAGAAATTATGATTCTTTCTTCCATGACGTTGATCTCTTCAACTCATCGCATAGAAGATTTAAACTATCCATTTTGGCCACGTTACCTCATCGCTCTGAGTGATCTTACGCACGCTTCCCATAACGCTCCATTTCCTTTCAATTTCCTTTTACTACAGTAAAAAATATAATGTTTGCTACTGTTTCTTTTTCAATTCATGTTTTTTAACCAGTAATATTCAAACATTTTTGGCTTATTTTCTGTATTAATGTCTGCTTGTCCTATGTACTAAATTGGCTGTATGTTTGTTTTTAATAAAAAAATAATAATAATAATTGACGTTGGGGGAACCTAATTATGTGGCATAGCAAGAAAAAGAAGAAGAAATAAATAAACTTTGACTTGTCGATCGACAAAACAACAGTACAGTCGATAAAAAATTAACCGGAAGAGACATCAATAAAGATTCCCCGATAGTAACATAAAAACGAGTTTATCAAATGCGGAGTCGACACTATCACTACTGTTATATTCGTCATCGCTTCGAAGAAAACCCGCATTTTAACGTGAATAAATTAATAGAATTTGGAAATAATTTAAAAATACCAACAGATTTATTTGCCGAACGATTTTATGATCGGAGTGTTAGTAATAGGGTTAGTTCCCATGATTCATTCTAAAAAAAGTCCAATTTATGACGACATATACACGAAAGTCAATATGAGATATCTACAAGGTATAAACAAATGATATCCGAGCGAGACATACCAGTTTTTGAACTTCTAGAAGTGGACGGGAAATTCTCAGAAGCATTTGAGTCAAACTGCCAATGATTCATATATATTTTTTTGACTAAAATTAAATAATATTCGATCGTACTTCGTGGATGCATTTACAATTTATACGAATGAGGATATGTTTAAAATTTGCAAACTAATACCTCACAGCTACTATATTAAATATATACCCAGTTGAAAGAAATAAAATATTTAAATAAATTATGAAGTACTTTGTGTAAACTACATTATTTAAAATAAAAATATAGGTTATTTCTCTCCCATGTTTAAAAAATTGTACTATTTTTGTTTACTAAATCACAACGATAAAATGTAATAGGCCTTAAGGGGGGGACTGCTGCCAACGTACCTATTTTTCAATTTGATATACCATCATTACTTCTAATCAAATCCTTTTGAAAAAAATAATTTAGATAGTTTGGGTATTAATAAAGAAATATATACGTAAACTTTTTGATAATGTTCTGTATAAATTCTTGTAGAAAAATAATAGCATACCCCGATTTTCAACGTTTATCTTATATTTTTAATTAACTATTAGGCGTAGTTCAAATATACATTTTTTTTAAATAAAGAAGACAAAAATATCTAGAATAATATGATGTGACGTTGCATTAATGCTTCAGGTTTAGTAAATAAACCTAAAAAGCATTTATTTTCCATTCAGCGCCATTGCGAAATAAAAGTTTTTTTTGTTTATTTACATGCAACGTCAACGTCACATCATATTTTTCCAAATATTTTGTATTTCTTTAATTTATAAAAAAATATATTGCTCTATACCTTACAGTTTTTTAGAAATTTAAGATAAATGTCAAAAATTGGGGTATGCTTATTATTTTCCTACAAGAATATAATACAGAATATAGTCAAAAAAATAAGGTACATTTAATATCCAAACTAACTAGGTTATTTTTTTTTCAAAATGATTCGTTTTGCAGTAATGATGCAATTTCAAATTGAAAAAATAGGTACGTAGGTAGTAGTCGCCCACTTAGATGTCAATATTGTATTGTTTATGTCTTAACGCTGTTTTTTGTCCAAATTTAACTCAAATAAAATAAAAATAGTGACATAAAAAGTATTGAAATGTTTAAATACCCTACTATAATTATTTATCTCACTAACAAGTATAATCTACCTACTAATGATAGATATTTGCTTTTACAAAGTACTACTTATTATTATTTTTTTAATTATTAAAGTTTATAGGCAAGTCTTTTTTAATAAGGTCTCAATGAACCGTTTCCTTTGTGCCTTTTTTTTAATCTTACCTCTTTTAAAAATACACCTTCACTTTTATTGTTCTCTAAATTACCCAATGAATTTCGTTTTCTATGGTCTATTCTTTGGATCGTATTATTTTTCACACCGTTTTAATTCAATAGCCTTATTATAAAAATGAAATACGTATAAGCATAATACTGTCGGTACTTCTAACAGTGGACAGATAAATAATCGTTGCGCAATCGAATATACGTGTGATCAATTAGGAGGTCTCCGAGCGACTGACTAACGATGTTGAGATTAGTGCACACAATGAAACTGTAACAATGAGGTTACTCAACTTATAAACTGCCAATTAGACTTAATCAATTGTAAAATTCGCACTTCAATGATACCGGAGAAAAGTTAAGATCATCGTGTAAGTTGTGGCTTGTGGCAACATTTAAATTGTCTATAGTTATCGGCACAAAACATATTAATAAGTACCTATTAATAGTAGGTACCTAGTTATTTTATTTTTATTTTATTTATTGTTAATACACAAACATTTGTACATATTTAGTTAAGATGGGTCGATGGCAGAGCTGTTAACGCGCTGGGCTAGCAATCCAGTGGTCGCGAGTTCGAATCCTGTCTCGAACGATTTCGTTCACCTATAGCACAAGCATTTATGTTCATTTTAGGGAACGTAGGAAGATGTATATGTACTTGTTTAACAAGGACAAATTCATTTTATTTAAAAAAAAAGTAACGCCCCACTAGGCTAAACCTGTTCTGGGTCTGTTTCTTTTATACAATATGGTACACAAATTATTTACACATAGAGTTAGGCCAGTAATGGGAATGTCTTGAAAAATCGCGTGGGCTGCGCAGAACACAAACATGGGTTCTTTACTCGCTTAGTTCATGTGAATTAACATTACAGGCTTTCATTTTATATACTACATGACCATATTAGTGAATATCGAAATATTTTGCAAATCTTAAAAAAATTTTTTGAAAAATCTCAAAAAAAACATTTTTCGTATGTATTTTTTCAATAAATGTTTTTTTTTCGTACGCTGTTTTACTACCAATATACTTACCAAATTTCAGCATGATATGACAATGGGATCATATTTAAAATAAATATTTTTTTATAATATATGGATGGGTGGATGGCAGAGCGGTTAGCGCGCTGGGTTAGTAATCCAGTGGTCGCGAGTTCGAATCCTGCCTCGACCGATCTCGTTCACCTATAGGACAAGCATTTATGCTTAGTTTAGGGAACGTAGGAAGATGTATATGTACTTGTTTAACAAGGACATATTCATTTTTATTTATTAAAAAAAAAAAAAAAAATTTGGAAATGCGAAATAAGCGATTTAAAATTGGGGCGTTTAGGTTTATATGCCACCTTAAAATGCAAAAAATCGGGACCTTTTGGGTTTCCGATAATTTAAAACACGTATAAACCCTTTTTAGCGCACGCGATAATTACCCTTACTAACACATTCTTTCATAGTGCATTAAGCTGTTTTAATATATCATGTTTTCTGTCACTAGGTTTAGGATTATATGCCCAAATTTTCAATACAAATAAATCTATTCTATAATGCTTACATCTGATTACAATAGAAACAAATGAGACGCATACTTAACCTATAAAACTAAAAATGACCCTGAATTAGCTATACATAAAAAAGGTTATTACGGACATCACGTCTTTTTACAATGGAACATTACAATTAATATTAATTACACAGTTCGCGAGTCCTCCCTGGTAACGTTGACCCCGGAACTGAAAGTGCCATAGCAAAAGTACATCGAGTCCATAAAAAAATAATTTAACAATGTTTTTTTATCGAGGAAGTATGTGCTTAATGTTTATGATCCGTCACTCTTAAAATGTACAAAAGATATGACGCTTTTTGAATGTGTACAATTTCTGTAAGAACACGACAAACTAAAGATGAAATGTGTTTTTTTTTTTATTAGGGTCAGTCCACGTAAAAACTCATGTTTCTGGGTCCACCCATGGCCCCAGATTGTGTTGGAAATTTTTACCGTTTGATATCCTTATTGTTAAAAATAAGAATTTTATCTATGTATGACTTTAAATATATAAGCATGTATCTATATTTTGTGTATGTACATTGTATAAAATCAGTCAAGAAATAAAATCCTACACGTCAGCACGAGGTTTTAATTTTAAAGACCAATTTTGATGATAGTCATTATACATTGATCCGGCTCGAAGGACCAATGTAAAATGACTATTATAAAAATTGGTCTTTAAAATTAAAACTCCGTGCTGACGTGTAGGATTTTATTTCTTGACTGGCTTTATACAATGTACATATACAAAAATATAGATACCTACATATATATTTAAAGTCATAGATAAAATTAATGTTTTTAACACTTAATTAACAATTAAAAATATTATTTTGATTTCTTGTATACTTTTTGAGATATTATTTCTTGAAATTAGTTTGTTAAATGACCCAAGGGCTATTTCGGAGTCCTTTGTTTTTTGTGTCACTGTAGTATAAAAAACATCATTACTTACCTACTTTTGATTTTTAATTTACCTATCTCAACGAATGTTTCTTTAATATTAAGTACCTAGGTACATAATATTTTGAGTTGTTAACAAGAATGTCAAAGGGAAAAAATAAAAAAATATATCAACATAATCTGAGACCATGGGTGACATTGGCTGGATATTGTGACGTGAACCGACCCATAAGTCTAATGTTGGCGCAGATGACGGATACTTCCCATTTGTTCCTATCCTCATCTTCCTGACATACCTAAACTCCTATCATACCTACATCACACGGTTTGCGTTGTTGCTAAACCGTGTGCATTTGGAGGACACGTGCCTTGAATTCAACACGAATTTTTAAGTGCATTAGCGCAACAAACTAGTGCCTAATTCGAGGCAGTACTTGCCTCCTAATCAACACGGAAAGGTAAATACGCAAACGGACATCATATTGAATGTCCACTATTTGGTGTAATTGAGTTATTTATTTATTTATATAATTTATGTACATGTGTAGAAAGACAGGTTTATTGCCATAATATGGCACTTTCTTTCAACCAACCCATTTATGATACACATTGTGTAGAGCTCGACTTTATCTTTGATCTGTAAAAATATAGTTTGTCCAAATGCAATACATCGAAAGATATAGTCAATTTAAAAATGAATATTACAAGCAATGGGGTGGTGTGGTTTAATCAACGTGAAACAGATTTGAGACTGGCAAATGAATATAATCAATTTAAAAGAAAAATAATAAAAAACTTGTTTATTCTACTTTATCGATTCTTATCGATTAAACCGCATGTTTATTCTACTTTATCGATTCTTATCGATTAAACCGCATGTTTATTCTACTTTATCGATTCTTATCGATTAAACCGCATGTTTATTCTACTTTATCGATTCTTATCGATTAAACCGCATGTTTATTCTACTTTATCGATTCTTATCGATTAAACCGCATGTTTATTCTACTTTATCGATTCTTATCGATTAAACCGCATGTTTATTCTACTTTATCGATTCTTATCGATTAAACCGCATGTTTATTCTACTTTATCGATTCTTATCGATTAAACCGCATGTTTATTCTACTTTATCGATTCTTATCGATTAAACCGCATGTTTATTCTACTTTATCGATTCTTATCGATTAAACCGCATGTTTATTCTACTTTATCGATTCTTATCGATTAAACCGCATGTTTATTCTACTTTATCGATTATGGACTAAAGTACTCATTCGATTCTTTTCAAATTTTGCAAATTTATATAATTATCTAATACTCGCTTAGACCCCATTAGATTTTTAAGGATATCTGATCAGTGCTTCACAATTTGTTTGAGGTCAAATATTTCAAAGTGACCCCAAGCTCAGGAAACTTAAAATTTGATATTTTTATTTTTGAATTGGTAAAAAAGCACACCACTTTCATAAAATGGCATTGAAGAATTATCAAGTTTTTATAATAAAATATTTAAATCAACAATAATTTAACAAACTCATATCACAATGCACAAGCACAAGCTGTTAGTGACAGAGAGCTATGGAGAGAAAGTTGCTGGGTATTTTAATAAGGGACAGAATTCAGAATTTCATGATAAGAGAAAGAACCAAAGTAGCCGTTGTAGCGGAAAGGGTCGCTGGCCTCAAGTGGAGCTGGGCTGGGCATATTGCCAGATGCCAGGATTCACGATGGACCAAAAAGATCGTAGAGTGGCGACCAAGAACAAGCCGAAGAGGTGTCGGCAGACCCCAGGCAAGGTGGTCTGATGACATCAAGAAATGTGCTGGAGGGAGATGGATGCAGTGTGCCCAATACGGGGAGTTGTGGAGGATCAAGGGGGAGGCCTATGTCCAACAATGGATAAAAACGGGCTGAAGAAGAAGAAGAAATTTGACTGATTTTTAAATAATATTAGCTTCTTTTTGTATAGATAATAATTATGTATTATAATATTTTGTGTTTTTGTTTTTAAATGTCTCCTTTACACACGAGTGCTTGCACTCTGGCAAAGGGAAATATGTTTTTACTTATTGTGTATCTTTTTATATATATTTTTTGATTGTTTGTTTTTTTTAATATATGTATTATAAATTTAATTAAATAAAAAAAATGTACCAGCATTGTGAACAATACTGGACATACGATATATTTCCAGTTAGCCATAGACATATATAAATTATCCAAATAGATAAATTTCATCTCGTATAATATGCTCGTCAATCAATAATTTATTAATTCATTCAGTACAAGTGTGTATTGTTAAATTCTTTTTGCCATCACCAATAAAAGGGAAATTGTGTGATGGTTTATTCATAGTATTGGCATGTTTTTTTTTTTTTTTAACATGTCTACGTAGGGGACGCCAGCTATTAGGATTTGGGTCCATTTTACTCTTCCGAAGAAGCGCACTACGTAGCGTTGGGAGGGGTTTGCAATCTAGAAAAGAGTTTATTAATTCGGATTTTAAAAAGACCCGGGTTGTACGAAGATGGAAACACAGAATTCGGAAGATCGTTCCACAGTCGGGCTGCTGTGTTAATAAAGGAGTTCGAGAAGCGACTTGTTCGTATATGTTGAAGGTCCACAGTGAATGGATGCTGCGATTGAGTGAAGCGAGTGACTCTGTTGCGAGTGGGTGGAGGAGGGACCAAAGATGCAAGTTCTTCTGAGCAATTCCCGTGGTAGTATCTATAGAATAAACTTAAAATACCGACTCTGCGTCTGTGTTCTAGTGATTGCAATCCATCGGTCAGTGATGGATCATCAATCAGACGTATAGCACATGTATTGTATAATATATACCTACTTACCTATATGTAAGTAGGTATATATTATACAATACAGATTAAGGCTAAAATTAGCGTTTGTTCTCCTGCAAAGTTATTACAAAATTAGCACAACTGCTGTTATTTAGATCCTAATCCACACAAAGTGTAAAGTATCTAATATGAATATCTAGGTATTAATATTAACATTTACATTTATGCAAATGTTATAATATTTGTTAAATGTCATATATATATGCAATCATACTTCCAAGGATCATTCATTGGTTCATAGAGATATGAACATGACGTCATATTTCTTACAATCACTTCATAATCATTTATTTTTAAACATAATCATATTCAACACTTCTAAAACTATAATATCAAACGCGCTAAAATTAATTAATTGCAAAATAATATATTTACATACATACTTAACTTGAAATACGAAAAAAGGTCTTTCACGGATATATACGAAAATAATATGTACCTACCTATATTTTTTTTTAGTTGATATAATACCTAACAATAATTATTGTTCGTTCATCGATAAACGAAAAAAATAATCGTTCTTTCACTAACACAAGAAAAAAATCATCGTTCTTTCACTAACACAAGAAACAAATATTCGTTCTTTCGCTAACACAAGAATAAAAAAAATAATCGTTCTTTCACTAACATACGCTGGAGATCAGGTCGACCTGTCGGAAAGTTTGGGACCGGGACACCAACTACCCTACCTGACATGGAAGACACTTAATAGATTACGCGTCGGTGTCACAAGATGCAAAGAGAACATGCTAAGGTGGGGTATTAGGGTGGAAGAGGATGTTTCCTGCAATTGCGGCGAGATACAAACTGACGAACACCTCCTCATCTGTCAAGATATGCCAATGACATGCGACGCAGAGGACTTGAAGATGGTTAATGACAATGCCGTTGCGGTTGCTGTATTCTGGAGTGGGAAGGCCTAGTGAGAAGTACTCGGACTCGTTAAGTAAGTAAGTACTAACATAAGAAAAAATGTAAAAAAAAATCTGGAGAAATTATATAGTAAATAAGAAATATTATTCTGACGATAGGCCTCGCACGAAACGCTTCGTTGATCAATTAAATTTAATGTAACAAAAACCAAGTATTTTTTATTTTATATTCATTATAATATATCTACAAGAAATAAAAGTTCATTCTCTATTGTACGAAAAAATATGGTTCTTTCAGAGGTAGTACCTATATGAATGTGCAATATTTAATATGAAAAATATAATCGTACTTACAAAGTACAATGCTGTACGAAAGAAAAAATTCAACCACAGACAGGTATAATACGTAGATTACGATTTTTATTATAAGGGACAAATATTTATGCGACGAATTTTTTAGGTGCAAGAAATTGCCATTTGGCTATAAAACTCGCCACTTACACGGGTGCAAGGAAGTGTGTGTGAGATGAATATACCAAATCATTGTTAAAATGTCACTTCACTGTTAGGTACACGATAAAAACCATTTACAGTGATGGTTTTTAGCTATATCTAAACAAGAATATTGGTTTCTCAGCTTGGATAGCCAGGAAAAACTGAATTGTAGATATTTTTTATCGTAAAGACCGTTCATAACTTTTTATGATCAAGTACGGTTCATTAAGTATTAAGATTTTTAATTAAACCACTGAAAAGGTAAGTACCTACCTAGAAATATACGATTTAAATAAAAACCGTAGCAGAGATATTAAAAATCGATTACGACTCGAAAGCAAGACGATGGGTTTAGAATCGATTCGATGTGGTTAGCTCCAGTTTATCAAACAAAGTTTCTTTTATCGGTAGGTGGCAGTATTTAAATCGAAAAATAAACAGAGAAGAAATTAATACTACGAAACACGATAACACAAAACTTAACATTACCAGCACTTGTTAAATGATAATCCAGAAATAACTTTAAACATTGCACACTTTATTCACAAAGGCCAAAACAAAAAACGATAACAAGCTTTCGTTTCAAGAAACAACAGGATACGGAGAGTTGCAGCACTGAATTCTTAGAGAAAAAAAATCAAAAACCACACACTAAACTATTGATATCGTAGAAATAACTACACATTTTACATAAATAAACTCATATTTCGTTATTAATTGCAAAACATTTAACACAATCGATTGAAAATATCGAGTTATTTTCTTTTTCAAACAGAACTGTCAACAGCGAAAAGTTTTTCGAACTTCGAACGCAACAAACGGCGCGAAACACTCGAAACTACTAACAAAACCGGACGCTCCATTGGGTCACAAGTGGACAACTTCACGCCGGTCATCGCGACGGAGACTGCGCACGCAAATGTCAAACAAATTTTGGCGCTGCGTATAAAGGTACGACAATTTCCAAAGCGCGCTACTGCGGACGGTGGCACTTTTTTATTATAAGGACGCGGTCGAACGAGTTTTAAAACCACGTTGAACTTATGCACCGCGATGGGATACGTGCCCGAGCGAGCTAGACGCAAGATAAGCGCTCTCGATCCGTGCGAGCGAGATGCAAAATCCTTATCGAGAGATTATAATCTCGTTTGTGTCAATTAATGCAAATCGAATCAGTATGCCACCGACAAAAAAGGAACACCGTATTGTTAACAAATGCATTCAATGCACATAGATTTGTTAGGACATTTTTACGATTTATGTTTAATTTAATAGCCGAATTACCGTTTTGTCATCGTGGCAGTAAACGAAATAGAATGTCTGCTTGAGAGGGACGGGTTCATTTCGAAAATGCACGATGGAAAGAGATGGCCTCGTCGTCATGGCAGCCCGAGTAGCGATCATTTGTTTGTTGTCAATGATTTTTTTCTTGTATATATTTTTTATTATTTATAAGGTGAGGAATAGGACGCAGTCATAATTTACGCCTATTTATCACAGCTTGTTAGAGTTTAATAATTTTTGTGGGGGCGGATGTGTAAAAAATCACGGCAGGTTTTTTATTAAAGACACAAGGAATAATTTAATTTATCACTGATAATATTTGTGATGTTATTGAAATACACGTGCGTTCAAACGCACAAACGCATAAATTCTTAGATAATTCGGAATAAAAAAATAAGCGCTGCTGAAATCAGTCTGTATAAAAAGATGTCTCGCTGTTATTTTGAAATGGAAACATATCTTTACTATGCGTCGAATTTACATGTGGTTTTCATATTGACTGAGTTGGTTGGAAGAGATTGCTAAAAAAGGAAATAAATCTGCCTATGTATATCTGTTTGTACATAGATCAAAATTAACTTGTTTGACCAATAAATAAAATGTGGAAGATCGGTAAAAGTTGCACAATCGCATAAAGTGATCACGCAAACTAGCCAATGACAGGGACCTTCGAGATAATAATTAAGTCTTCGGTATTTTTTGCGGAAATAATTATTGGTAACTTGATAATTTTAGGGATAATGATACGAGTTATAATGTATAAAAGGAGTAATTTTAGCGACAATGATACGAGTTATAATGTGTAAGGATTGACGAGTTATAATGTGTAAGGAGTGACGAGTTATAATGTGTAAGGGGTGACGAGTTATAGTGTGTAAGGAGTGACGAGTTATAATGTGTAAGAAGTGACGAGTTATAATGTGTAAGGAGTGACGAGTTATAATGTGTAAGGAGTGACGAGTTATAATGTGTAAGGAGTGACGAGTTATAATGTGTAAGGAGTGACGAGTTATAGTGTGTAAGGAGTGACGAGTTATAATGTGTAAGAAGTGACGAGTTATAATGTGTAAGGAGTGACAAGTTATAATTTGTAAGGAGTGACGAGTTATAATGTGTAAGGAGTAACTTACACATCTATAATAAGATTTTAATAAAACAATCGGTTCTTAAAACATTCTGTAGGTGTATGAACTTAATAATATTATAATCCATCTCTACACCGCTCAAATATAAATTTTGTGTCTGAAACACGAGTCAGTCCGATGAGTGGCGAAATTAAAAGCGCTTCAAACCATAGAAACAAATTAATTCCTTTATTTCAAGACTCGATATTCATTTAAGAACAAAAGCCCACAGAATTAACGGACAATTCGCACGCCACGGAGTCCAACGTAACGACCTCTAATTCAGCCGCCCAAATCCGGAAGGGCCATATAATTATTTAATTATATTAATTATGCGTCGTAAATGTAGGCACATCGTGGCTAATTTGTGAAATATTAATGAAAAATTAATTCGCCAACACAATGCAAAACGCCCAACGAGATATGAAAGCAAATTAAAATACACTACAAACTCTATTTAACGGAACGGAGTATTGTAACGTGGTGGAGAATATTTAACGTTTCAGAAATAAATAACTTGGTGGCTTTCATTGCTTGATTATAAAATAAAATTATGTTATTATATTGTTTCTTTGATTTTGTTATGTACAGTATTGATGATGTTTGTGGGAGTTGTAAATATAAAACTACAAAATGTGTTAGTCCGCCATTTTATGAGAAAAAACAATCAGAGCGCACGACGTCATAGTATGGTCGCGTCAATTCTTCTGATAGTCTTCAATACAATATACGCATTAATTGTCGGTCTGGACTATGTTTATTTTGGTGTTATCGATATATTAATATTTTAATTAGATACTTAAAACTAAAACAAATCAAATATAAATGGAACAAGGATTCATCAAAGCAAATAGTTTCAATTTACCTAGATACTCGCCTACCTATCGGGGGACACTATGGGCCGGTATTACAGTGTCAGTTTAAGAGCTAAACTCAAGTTTTACAAAAATATAGCGTATTACAGTGTCCGTTTAGACCTAATCTTCCCTCAAATACGTCACTAAAACGACAAATATTTAACTCAACGTTTCTGGCAGATTAAGTACTTAACTGTGAGTTAACTGTCATTTGCTAGGCAACTCGTGTAGTTTCAGTTTCTATCACTAGAGGCGTTAGGCAACGTGTGTAGATTCAGTGTTGTATCACTAAAGGCGTTAGTTATATCGAAGGTGGCGCCACACAACAAAACAAACTGACAGCCGTATTGAAACGAACACGGGCATTTAAAAGCATTATTTTGGTGAAAAAAATTAAATTTACCATGTTGGATAATAAAACAATGGTATTTAAAGTCGTAGCGTCCCGTTTTGTATTTCGTATTATTTGAGGTTATTTAAATTTGACAGATAATAACCACAGAAAAAGTGAAATATGTCTATAATTGAAGATTTAGTAACTGACATGTCATATTGCACTGTAATACGGAAATGGATTCAATCTCCCCTTAACATTAATCTTGAGTTTGGCAAACTCAATGAGTTGAGGGCCGACTGTAATATCGGGCCTATGTTAATTGTATTTTGTATGTAACTTAGTTTTTATTGAATAAATAAATAAATAATGAACGCTCGCAACGTATGGTAAACTAATTTAGTTTTAGTATTCTACAATTTTGTCACGCGATGGTGAGCTGACGAACGTTCGACATGTTATGATGCTGGTCACTGCCAAACTAAACTAGCAAGCTATATTTTTTTCATGCAATGAAGCGATTTGCGAAACGACGGCGATTACGCGAATCATGCGTTTTAAAACATCGTTACAATTTTAGCAGCATACGAATTATTACATAGCGCTCGTTATTTGTATTGTGTTCATAACAAGCTATCGTTATTTTTAGCAATAGCAGCCATAGTAGTTATTTTTCTGCCTGTCTTAACTACTCTTAACTAGAATGGAACTTTTGATGGTCGGATATTTCTTTGCGTCGAACAAAGACTTTTGTTCATCAGAATTTCGAAACGTAAAAACTTAATAATAAGTACATATAAGTACTTTATTTATCTGTAATTTAAATACAACTTACATCTCCAAAATCGATAAAATATGCTCCTTCTTCTCTCTACATTATGTGTTCATAAGCTAAAAACATACGCGGGAAACGTATGATGGCCTATTTTGACGTTTGGACATTAATGAAGTTCTTTATATGCTTATTGCCTAAATAATGGTAAATATTATATTATTGAGAGCTAAAAGTGGGGGAACAAATACTGTACTTCATTGTAAACGCGTACTTAATAAAATACACTTGTGTCTCGCCGTGCGAAATTTAATCACTTATTTCTCTTTTTTTTCGCGTGGGACGAAAACATATACCTCAGTAGGTGTTTTTTTCGTCGTGTTTCTACATTTAGGGACCGCACAACACTTATGCACTTTTGAATTGATTATAAATACACAAATCGTCCTAGAATACATATATTACATATAGTAGTGATATGCAGTTTACAATATCGTGACGTCACCGTCAGGGTCTGCAGGCGCCATGATACTACAAGCGTTTTTTGGCGTAAATGTCAAATTTGATTTTAAAATGGCGATTTTTGCTACTAAACCTTTATTTTATGTAGAAATGTATATATATTTGAAAACAGTGAATGCGTAAAAACATCGTGAGATAGTTTTTCAAAATTAGTCATCATGCCCATTACAAGTACTAAAATAATATGAAGTTCTCCATTTGAGGACCAATTAAGTTTACAGAAATAATCACTCCTTTGTAAATTCTAATGGAAGATTTATATGTAAAGAAATGGGAAGAATATATTTATGCAATTCAATGATATATAAAAATATACTAGTCTTTAAATTCGGTAAACAAAAAGTAAGGCGCATACCTCAATTAATTATTACTACTTACTACATTTTAGTTACACGCAAGATGTTGTAGTGATCGGACGTATTGTCGTAGTCAAAATACCATATTGTTTTCTTTCTTTGTTTTGAATGTCGACTGTATTATATGTAATAAATTATTCCTAGTTCCTATTGCAATCAAATGGATATGGACGATATGACTGACTCAATATCGAGTCGTTCTACGTAGAAAGTTTCTTTGTTTAGAATGTCGACTGTATTATAATAAATTATACTGGAGAGGAAAGGAGATTACTATGGGTTCTTAGTTCCTATTGCAATCAAATGGATATGGACGATATGACTGACTCAATATCGAGTCGTTCTACGTAGAAAGTTTCTTTGTTTAGAATGTCGACTGTATTATAATAAATTATCCTGGAGAGGAAAGGAGATTACTATGGGTTCTTAGTTCCTATTGCAATCAAATGGCTATGGACGATATGACTGACTCAATATCGAGTCGTTCTACGTAGAAAGTTTCTTTGTTTAGAATGTCGACTGTATTATAATAAATTATCCTGGAGAGGAAAGGAGATTACTATGGGTTCTTAGTTCCTATTGCAATCAAATGGATATGGACGATATGACTGACTCAATATCGAGTCGTTCTACGTAGAAAGTTTCTTTGTTTAGAATGTCGACTGTATTATAATAAATTATCCTGGAGAGGAAAGGAGATTACTATGGGTTCTTAGTTCCTATTCCAATCAAATGGATATGGACGATATGATTGACTCAATATCGAGTCGTTCGTCGTTGAAAGTTTCTTCGTTTAGAATGTCGACTGTATTATAATAAATTATCCTGGAGAGGAAAGGAGATTACTATGGGTTCTTAGTTCCTATTGCAATCAAATGGATATGGACGATATGACTGACTCAATATCGAGTCGTTCTACGTAGAAAGTTTCTTTGTTTAGAATGTCGACTGTATTATAATAAATTATCCTGGAGAGGAAAGGAGATTACTATGGGTTCTTAGTTCCTATTCCAATCAAATGGATATGGACGATATGATTGACTCAATATCGAGTCGTTCGTCGTAGAAAGTTTCTTTGTTTAGAATGTCGACTGTATTATAATAAATTATCCTGGAGAGGAAAGGAGATTACTATGGGTTCTTAGTTCCTATTGCAATCAAATGGATATGGACGATATGACTGACTCAATATCGAGTCGTTCTACGTAGAAAGTTTCTTTGTTTAGAATGTCGACTGTATTATAATAAATTATCCTGGAGAGGAAAGGAGATTACTATGGGTTCTTAGTTCCTATTGCAATCAAATGGCTATGGACGATATGACTGACTCAATATCGAGTCGTTCTACGTAGAAAGTTTCTTTGTTTAGAATGTCGACTGTATTATAATAAATTATCCTGGAGAGGAAAGGAGATTACTATGGGTTCTTAGTTCCTATTGCAATCAAATGGATATGGACGATATGACTGACTCAATATCGAGTCGTTCTACGTAGAAAGTTTCTTTGTTTAGAATGTCGACTGTATTATAATAAATTATCCTGGAGAGGAAAGGAGATTACTATGGGTTCTTAGTTCCTATTCCAATCAAATGGATATGGACGATATGATTGACTCAATATCGAGTCGTTCGTCGTTGAAAGTTTCTTCGTTTAGAATGTCGACTGTATTATAATAAATTATCCTGGAGAGGAAAGGAGATTACTATGGGTTCTTAGTTCCTATTGCAATCAAATGGATATGGACGATATGACTGACTCAATATCGAGTCGTTCTACGTAGAAAGTTTCTTTGTTTAGAATGTCGACTGTATTATAATAAATTATCCTGGAGAGGAAAGGAGATTACTATGGGTTCTTAGTTCCTATTCCAATCAAATGGATATGGACGATATGATTGACTCAATATCGAGTCGTTCGTCGTTGAAAGTTTCTTCGTTTAGAATGTCGACTGTATTATAATAAATTATCCTGGAGAGGAAAGGAGATTACTATGGGTTCTTAGTTCCTATTGCAATCAAATGGATATGGACGATATGACTGACTCAATATCGAGTCGTTCTACGTAGAAAGTTTCTTTGTTTAGAATGTCGACTGTATTATAATAAATTATCCTGGAGAGGAAAGGAGATTACTATGGGTTCTTAGTTCCTATTGCAATCAAATGGATATGGACGATATGACTGACTCAATATCGAGTCGTTCTACGTAGAAAGTTTCTTTGTTTAGAATGTCGACTGTATTATAATAAATTATCCTGGAGAGGAAAGGAGATTACTATGGGTTCTTAGTTCCTATTCCAATCAAATGGATATGGACGATATGATTGACTCAATATCGAGTCGTTCGTCGTAGAAAGTTTCTTTGTTTAGAATGTCGACTGTATTATAATAAATTATCCTGGAGAGGAAAGGAGATTACTATGGGTTCTTAGTTCCTATTGCAATCAAATGGATATGGACGATATGACTGACTCAATATCGAGTCGTTCTACGTAGAAAGTTTCTTTGTTTAGAATGTCGACTGTATTATAATAAATTATCCTGGAGAGGAAAGGAGATTACTATGGGTTCTTAGTTCCTATTCCAATCAAATGGATATGGACGATATGATTGACTCAATATCGAGTCGTTCGTCGTAGAAAGTTTCTTTGTTTAGAATGTCGACTGTATTATAGTAAATTATCCTGGAGAGGAAAGGAGATTACTATGGGTTCTAGTTCCTATTCCAATCAAATGGATATGGACGATATGATTGAATCAATATCGAGTCGTTCGTCGTAGAAAGTTTCATTGTTTAGAATGTCGACTGTATTATAATAAATTATCCTGGAGAGGAAAGGAAATTACTATGGGTTCTTAGTTCCTATTCCATTCAAATGGATATGGACGATATGATTGACTCAACATCGAGTCGTTCGTCGTAGAAAGTTTCATTGTTTAGAATGTCGACTGTATTATAATAAATTATCCTGGAGAGGAAAGGAGATTACTATGGGTTCTTAGTTCCTATTCCAATCAAATGGATATGGACGATATGATTGACTCAATATCGAGTCGTTCGTCGTATAAAGTTTCATTGTTTAGAATGTCGACTGTATTAGAATAAATTACCCATTATAAACATTGTTAAATTGTCCATTTGCGTCAGCTGAGAGAGACGCGCGTGGGCTGGACATTGTGTGTTGTGATAATTATCATTACACTCCTTGCGGTGTCTGTTCTGTATGTAGGTACTCTGTGTCGTGTCGAATTGTGTTGTTAAAGGTATTACTGCGTTGCAGAAATTAACTCGAATCAACTCAAATAATAAAGCAAGTATGTAGGTCTGCGTTCTCGGAGGATGGTGTCATCTCACACAATAGATATATTGGCGACATTAAATTTATTTTATCAGACACATCGCTATCGAATAGATATATCAAAACCAATATTTATGAACTAAGCGAAAAGCAGCGATCCCAATTATTTTATTAAGAACAATATATCAGTTGAAAGAAAGACAAGAATGGAAGAGACAAGAGACTTCTGGATTAGGCCAAGGCACACTAGGGTTTTGGAGATTTTTGTGGACGATGAACATTTATATTAAAGGTTTTCTAACATCTTGCCCATGGAACGTATGGAAGAAGCATTCTTTATTTTGCTAAGCAGAACCTCAAGCCTTGCATAAAGAGATGATGTGTGAAGTTTTTATCTCTTTGTTGCCAAAAAAGAGGAATAAGATTAAATCTAAAACGATGTTCTTTAATACTTATTAAGAGTTATTATTATTAAATAAATAAATTATTGACTATCTTGAAACAAGAATATTATTCTTCCTAGTTTGACAGAAAAATAAAAATTAGTGGAAGATCTTACAACCTTAAATGCTACCAGGAAAGTTTCTAATTATTTTATGTGAATTATTTTATTATTTGATGCAGTTGTGCGATCTTTGAGTTCTATAAGTTCTTGTAAAGAAATAAGGTTGAACGTGGCGTTATTAAAGGGCAATTTAAGACTCAAATAAATTGATACTACAATTTATTGTTCTCATTTGTACCACAGGTCAGAAAATAGAACGAACAATGCATTCATTTTTAAAATTACTGGACATAAAACAGACGATCTTCGTTACAAGAGAAAAATTGTCGATGGTCGAACTAGACTTGTTAGAAAGATTAAATATTTGTACCTACACCACTATCCGATAGAATTTTCATGCTTGACTCTCGACTAGTATCTCTTTGCAGAACACGAGAATTAATAAAGTAGTCCACTGCTGTAAACTGAATAATAAATAACTTAGTAAATTCATAATTGTGTAGTTGGATAATGTCACATAGATTACGGCATTATTTAAATTAAGTAAACCAGTAAATAAACACGATGTGTCATTCTAGGCTCGGCTCGCCATTCATACACATTGTTCCTGAAGCTCGTATTGTTGGAATCAAAACTAAAGAGAGGGAAGGCAAAACAAAATTATGAGTCAGAAGTGTTGGGTCTACGCTGGTTGATATTAAAACAAATTAACCCAATGCATTTGGAGAAACAACACAAGAATACATTATTTTCTATATTCAATTCAAGACGGTTATAATAATTTTGATAATTTAATACGATAATTATGTTTTGTGGTCATCAGCGTCATTGTAGAGTCGAAGAATATCAAATTCAAGCTAATTAAGACTCTATTTTTACTAATTAGACATGAGTTTTAGTGAGTCGGAAAAAAATTGATGCGGTGATGGCGAAAAATCATGCTAGGATTACTATGAGACTTAATGCCTCCATATTATAAATCAACTACAGATAAAGAATCGTTTGTTGTCAGTTAGTTTACAGCGCTTCCTTCAATATTTTCGACAAGTTGCCAGAAGGACTTCTATTAACCCCGAGAAATTAGTGGCAATGAAAAGCGTAGAAGATAGAAAATTCTGAGCTCCCTCACCGATCATTTTTTTGTTTTGCATATCTTGTTGTTTTTAACCACAGATGCTGTATTATTGATTATTTATCAACTTATTGTACATATGTTTGAATACAATGTACTCCGATGGGCTTATTACCCGATAGAGTGATCTTGTTTAGTCTGCTACAGGATCTATAATCACTGAAGCCTTTCGATCTGCTCGAGACCGTCCTACATGGAAGGGAACAGTTCGTCGAGTGATTAAGTATGGCCGACATCCTCAGCGATCCAAGGAGAATGAAGAAATTCACATAAATAAATACATGATAATCGAATATCTTAATGACTAAATCAACAAAATATACACAATAATGAGTGTAACTTATGATTCGAAATCGAGTCTCGGATCTAAAATGAACTGTCATAAAAAACTTGTTTGATGCATCCTAAAACAATAAAAAACTTAAAAATAATAATGTGATGTTTACATTAGCCATGATAGCATCTAAAGAATTATACGTGTAGGCGATCTGACTCAATAACAACATGGGCGAAGTATACAACATAAGAAGTACAGTTTTGGAAAAATTATGGCTAAAATGTTTAAATTTGAAACCAACGCAGGTCTTCGGGATTCAACTTCTAATGTGGAAGCAAATTGATTAGTGGGTTTAATATTGTATAAGTATTAAAAAAAAATGTCACTTATACGATAAATTTAAAGACAGGTGGTTAGCATTTGAGATATAGGCACAAAGCACACGCCTTCTTTAAAATCTTCCATAACTAAATGGATTAATAATATCAAAAATTAAAAACTCGATTCAAATGCAGATAAATAACTATATGTTTACGATAGAATATCTGGCCTATAGATATACTATCAAGAATATCAATAAGAGGTAGATTTTTTGTGAGGAATGCGACGTAAAACCTTATACAAAAATCAACAACCAGGAGTCTACCTACAGAAACTATGGTTATTGCAATTTGTCCAGGAGCCAAGTTTACGCAACTCCACCAATATAAAAAAATTGTATTTTACGATCAATCCAGCAAATTATCTTTGAAATAATATAGAAAAAATAACTTCAAAAAATGCTTACTACTATTGAAAATTCCGAAAATAGTGCCATTTGATGGATGCAAATAAGCGTGAAAGAGCCTTGCAAAACATTTTTCTGAGACATATTTTGTAAAATTAATATACTTCACCAGTATCTACTTCATAAAATACAAGCATAAATTAGCAGATGCAAAAGTGAGTACCAGGAGCGCATGAATACTGGGGAGGTGTAGTCGAATTTTAAACAGAAACGTTTAAGTTATCCTAATACATTAAGCATGACTAGCCATACGAGACCATTCTAATATGACAGCTGCTGATGACCAATAACAGTGATAATATTCTACGATTGACCCCTAAAATAAATAATACGTAATAGATACGGCTGCACTATTGTATTACTACAAAAATAACCGGAGAAACTCGTTTTTGAGGGACGTAGTATATTTTGATACGAAAGTATTTCATCGACTTAACTGTGAATGTGAGAAAGTATTGAAATTCAATAGGTACAACATAAATCTTCTTTTGGTTTATTATATACAATACTAATCCAAAACTGACACCTTAACGAAAACGAAAACTGACATCATGTTTAAAGTGAACCTATTGAAACTAGAAGTTAACAAATATTCAGAAAGAAGTAATAATAATTCCATTGATATGACAATAACTAGTGTAAGTATAGATAGACAGTTACGCAATCAATCTCTTCCACAAGAAACAGCAATAAACAAGACTGATCATAGCAATGAGGAAATTATGTAAGAAAATAAAGAACACAAAAGAAATATCGTTGAAGAATAATTATTTGATAAAAATCCTTTCATCTGTGTATTTCTTAAATATTTGTATAGATAAATAAGTTTTATCAAACGCATTTTAAAAAAGAACGATGAAATAATCATTGTCAGGTACAACATAGTTAACTTAAAACAAGGTCAAAAAACAAAATTTTACGTTTAATAACATTGCTTACGCGAACCCACCACACGCATAAAATTTATTATAATTTCTTCAAAAACCCCTCGAAAATAATGTTTTTTTTTTATTAATATACCTGTGTCTCCATCGACAGATGGGCTAACTACAAGAGGGCAGGTGTCATCCGCAGACCCACGCGAGGCAGGTGCGCGGGTGCATCCTCAAATGCAAAGTGATACTTGATCTAATAACAAAATCAACGGAGAAGCTTTCGTCCTCAAAACGACACCTCAAAATGAAACGGACCTTTCGGCGAAGGGGAATCGGATTTTTTCATCAAGAGGTACAAAGGAAATTATTGGACTCTAGCGGTGTACCACATGGATCAGTTTATGGTCCTTAAATCTTAACGTAATAAAATACACAATACTGTTTTTTCATTCTTTAAACAAAGGGTGTCTGGTAACGTTTTTAACAGAAGTATATAGTAACCGAATAAAAAATCAAACAATAAAAATTGTACATGGTAATATTGCGGGATAACATTAAAATCTCTATCTCAAATAATAGTTACATTCAAGAACTATTCGATGAAAAAAATAGAAAATATATCGCTTTGGGAAACAAAATTAATCGAATTTGATATCCTAGTCCACTTAAAATATTTCCATTTTTTATTTTAAATTAAAAGTGTACCATAGCGGGCTCATCGCCAAGGGAGATGAGAGGAGGGGACAAGGATATGATAAGGATACAAATTTAAGTTTTATTTGTAAGGAAATGATCTATCAGCCGCTGACATTAGTGGTAATGGCTAATGGTAATTTAGAATTTTAAAATTTAACTGAAAGCATATTATTAATTTGCAAAAAAACTGTTACTTATTTGCAGAAAAACTAGACATATTCTAGAATCTATAGGTTAGCCTCAATCAAACTGATTTGGT
This sequence comes from Molanna angustata, assembly GCA_963576475.1. NCBI lineage: Eukaryota > Metazoa > Arthropoda > Insecta > Trichoptera > Molannidae > Molanna > Molanna angustata. Next base: position 16,013,044 of record OY754989.1, read on the forward strand.
ACAATAGTAGGTATATTTATGTGAATCTTACAAAATAACATTGGGACAAAAAATACTACGATAAGCAGACTGATCACAGCAATGACAAAAGGAAATACGGAACTGATGGATGCAGAATTAATATTGTATAAAAGATTTTATGAATACAAATTTCTACAGACGACTAAGACGTCAATAGATAAAATATATAAATACTTCGAATCAAAATTCTTTCTAACGTCATCAAATGCTCAAGGCAGGAAATATTCAAGTCCAGAGACGCTGCTAATCTTTTAAGGAATTTCCATTTGAATAAAGAGAGACCAAAATGGATATTTGATAAAGGTGAGCACCTGAGTGCACTATAAAAATATAATGGGACAAATGGATAACGAGATGTGTAGGACTTACCTACTATTATAACAGACCCCATTCCATCACAATAGTAAGAAACCTGTATAATATACATATGTGTAGTATAAGCGCGACCCAGATTAAGTAATGTAATGGTTTGAATGTGGGGTACAACAAGGTGCGCATAAAGGGACCTATATTGTTCATTATATACATCGGTAAAATTACTAAACCCGAGTGATTTTAATTTTTTTATTTTTTGATGTCAACTGATTCGACGGTAGCTTCGTGGCTGTCATTTATTACAAATAAAACGTTGCACATATTTTGCTAAATACCACTTAATGTGATAATTTATAACAGCACACCTCCCATCGACAGATGTTTTATAACTAAATAGTGAATCACTGGTTAATTATAAGGATTTCTCACCCGAAACTAGTAGGAATCATTTAAATTCAAAAGAGTCAAATTATGAACATCTAGGTAATAAAATTAAAAAGACTTTGAAGTTAAAACAAAAGAAAAAGAGTTATGGCAACATTATCTGTCATAATTTGGAAATTACGCATGTGCGACTGTACGCGCATGCGCACCGTCAGCTCGGCACCCAGCTGATTTCAACAAAAAATGACAGATTCATTCGTGCCGGTTCTGTGTACATGTTGTGCTATTGTACACTGGCGGGTTTATTGTAATTTGATATTTTTTTCCAACATTCCAGATATAATGTAAAGCAAAGTGTGTGTACTACATCTAACTGTGAAGACAAATAGGTACGTGGTAATAAAAACGTCAATGATAATCTTGATGAAAAATAAGACAAAGGAAAATAAAATGAATAGAATTTATATATTAATGAATGGATTTGGAAGAACACAGTAGTAGCGGATGTGGCCAAAAGAATAGCGGAGTTAAAGTGGAGTTGGGCGGGTCATATGTCTCGGATGTCGGACGATCGTTGGACAAAAGTCGTGATGGACTCGAGGCCAAGAACAGGAAGCTGAAGCGTGGGAAGGCCCCAGACCAGATGGTTGGATGACATAAAAAAAGTGGTAGGTCCATAATGGCGAAGAACGGCACAGGATAGAGACCAGTGGAAGTCCAAGCGGGAGGCTTTTGGACTCAAGAAGAGGCTGAGTTAGTAAGTAAGTAATTGACTGTGAGGCACCGGCTTAGAATAGTGCTTCCATTCTTTTCTATTGTCCCGTAAAAGCAGGGTAGTCGAAAATAAAACAGGCAACAATAACATGACACATGAGGTTCACTACCAATTCTGAATATTGTGCCTTATTAGGTCAGGTAAGACTGGTGTTTAGGCATACACAAAAGTGTTGTGTATCCTTTTAATAGGTAATGCACACCCAAACACCTGTCGCTGGTTACCCCACACTATGGGGTATGCCGCGATGGTATGAATAATATTTATATTTGTAACCAGCTCGACAGCAGAGGCAGGCGTCGATGTTTTAAAAACATTCGTTACAATCCCGCTAGCAACATTCTAGGAAAGAGATGCATAATAATATAATAATTTCTTAGAAAACACGACATTTCACTTGAAATTCGTGCAGTGTGATATTCCAGACACGAGAGGAATCGGTACACCACAAAAATAACAGAAAGTCGATGCAAATTGGCGGCTTTGAATTCAAAACACGACGCGGCAATAAAATGTAAAACGGATGTGTGTTAATAATTTCAATAGAATGGCCCTTAGAACCATTCGAAACGATTAAAAAATATATTATAAGACTTACAAAAAAGGATTTTATTTTATTTTATTTAATTCTGGGAACAGACAGTTATATACAGCTTGTGGGAGAACAAAAAACAATATATAGGTATACAAAACCAGTTAAGTTCCCTAATGCTTTTTTATGCAATCAAAATAATGGCTAGATAATACGAGTGATCTTTACAATACAAAATATAAAATATAAACAACAAAAAAAGTACTTTTCCTTAAGAATTTGGCGTAGCTCTATAGAACAGGAAGGGAGAGGGAATAGAGTGATAGGAATAACCTCGAAGATTTTCAATTTCGCCCCAATAGATCACACCAACAACAGCCCCACCCGGGACCTAAATTTACCAAAGTTATCATAGAAAATGTCCATTTGCGAATTATTTAATTTGTTGTTGAACGATTAGGGTTAATAATTCATATAAAAAATAACGTCATAAAATTAATATACCAAACTACGGGTATCGAAAAAAGGGCGGAAAGAGATTTTGAATTAAACAGTAATATTTCAATTCTCTCCAAAGAAATGATTATTTAAAAAAAATCGCTTTGTTTACCACAACTGATTATTTCCTGCCTTACAAAAACAGTGCATATTTCATTCTATATAGAATATTTTAAAAGCTGGCAATATATATTTTTATATTTTTTTAACATTTAAAAGAAGAATTTGTTTTTTTTTTCACGGTATGCTATTATTGAAAATCAATATAAATAATTATTTTAATTTTCTCGAGTGACTAACAGGTACAAAAACAATTTGCCGCATTTTGGAGACTATGGTTTTAACCGTCTCAAAAATCTTTGGGAACTTATGTTTTTATTCTCCACACAAATCCGACATTGGGAAATATATTTTATTCTTTAGAGGAAGTGTAAGTATGCATGTCGAACAAACCACGTAAAAAATTAAAACTGGGATGTATTACGAATACTGCCATCTAACGAGTAATAGTGTACATATACTCTTTCTAATTACTTATACGGTAAAACTATTTGACGCCAGTTTGATTCATTTTACATGAACCATTGTATGGCACGCAAGTCAATCCTACTATTGAATAGCATAATATTATATTGATATGAAAACTGCCATCTAACGAACGACGGCGGCGTGAATATGAGCAGGTGCCGGTTTGCATCCATACTAAGATTTAATTTATCTTTTCGCTCGTAGATGGCGATGAGCACATTTTTATTTAATCGGTACTACAGGAAGTATTATGGAGACAAGCGACGTTTCTAGGTAGGTACCTATTTCACTATTTTTCGGAAGAAGTTAGTCATAAATTACAGATATTCAAAAAACGAAGCCACGAATAAAGGTTATTTTTATTTGATTCTATATGTAGATGCATTTGAATTGAAACATCGCATTTGAATTGAAATTTTCTCAAATATGTTCGACAGTGTGTTTCTAAAAAATACCATTAGTATTGTAAACATTTCTCTAGTGAATGTTCGTGTCACTCAATTTTAAAATATAGCATTAATTCCCCTAAAAAATAATTAAACCTATCCTTGCATACAGTATTTTGAAAAATTACTCTATGACTAAATTCTGTTTTTTTTTATTGAAAAATAATAAAAAAAAACATTAGATACTACAGAAAGAAAAACAATGATTCTGAGTCGAGCCAAGACTAATTTCTAGATGAGGTAATTATTTACAAGTGGTATAAGTCTTCAATTTTGCTGATTTTTTTTCTATAGATAGATAAAAATACACAGATTACGGGTAAAATAGTAATTTTCCCGGGAAACGCCTAGAAAAATTAAAAAAAAAAAATTGCATTACGAAAAATGTATGGATAAATGTCCGATTTCACCAATGGATTTCACGACACCTATCGCCGAGATTGCACGTGACTATTTTCTCATTTGAAGTCAAATAACCAACAATACTTTCATTAAATCACAATTTACACGTAAAATATCTATAAACATTCGATTTTCACGATAAAAAACCAGAAAAATCATTACTAATTTCTTATTTTTAACGTTTATTAAATACGATTAAATACGCGAGCTAATACGACAACTGCGACATAAAACTGAAAACTAAACCACAGATACTACAAAATATATGACAGACAATATTTGCGAAAAAATATCACATAAAAAAATATTAAAACTGGTCGGTACCATACAACAACCTAAATTTCTTATCAAATGTAATTTATTTGTAAATTATAAACAAATGCGAATACATCATCAAAATTATAATAATAGGTTGGTTAATACAAACCTAACCAACCTATTTTAAGCAAACTTTTGGTAATTATTGGTTAGGTTAGGTTTGTATGTATTTATTATTGCGACTCGCGTGAGCGAGTTGCATTACATACTGTCACTCAATGTATAATGCAACTCGCTCACGCGAGTCGCAATAAAAACTAAATACAAACCTAACCAACCTATTCTAAGCAAACTTTTGATAAAAATTGGTTAGGTTAGGTTAGGTTCAGTGTTAAAAAAATTCAAGACCTGAAATGTAAGTAGTATTTATATATTTTATAACCTTGTTTTTTAGTAAACTTTATTAATTTTCGATATTTCATAGAATTTTCATTTAGTTCAGATTTTCGCGGCGTGTTTCTATACTAACAATTAGTTTGAATATTCGCCCATAGATGTCAGAAAAGCAACTATTTGCTTGGGAAACTTCATATATTTTTCGTAATGTAATTTTATTTTTTTTATTTTTCTAGGCGTTTCCCGGGAAAATTACTATTTTTCCCGTAATCTGTATATTTTTATCTATCTATAGAAAATATTCAGCAAAATTGAAGACCACTTGTAAATAATTACCCTAGATGACGAATGTGACGAATGGGTTTAAGATGCTGGTGAGGAGGGAATTCACAATAACCGAATTATGGCGGTAACCTAGAGATACTCATCACAAGCCTAGCCGTATCTAGTTAGGTATTTATATTTTGAACCTAGTGATGAGACCGTGGTGATCTTGGTCTTGCGTTTACATATGAAGTCTTGGTCTAGGATAGCGAGTCTTGGTCTTGGATACTCAGTCTTGGTCTTGAATACCCAGTCTTGGTCGTGCATTTACGTATGAGATCTTGGTCTTGGATACTCATTCTTGGTCTTGGATACCCAGTCTTGGTCTTAGATACCCAGTTTTGGTCGTGTATTTACATATGAGGTCTTGGTCTTGAATACCTAGTCTTGGTCTTGAATTCCTAGTCTTGGTCTTGGACACACAGTCTTGGTCTTAAATACACAGTTGTAATCTTTAATTTACTTATGAGGTCATGGTATTGGATACCCAGTCTTGATCTTAAATTCCTAGTCTTGGTCTTGGACACACAGTCTTGGTCTTAAATACACAGTTGTGGTCTTGCATTTACCTACTTATGAGGACTTGGTACTTGATACCCAGTCTTAGTCTTAAATTCCTAGTCTTGGTCTTGCATTTACAAATGACGTCTCAGTCTTGGATACCTACTCTTGGTCTTGGTCTTGGTCATACCCAGTCTCGGTCTCGGTTTTGCAGGTCGTGCGATTTTTCCAAAAATATTTTTGATTTTTCTATTAAACTTCAGTAAATACAATGAAATATCACCAAAAAACATCAATGTAAAGTATTCTGTCGATAGTACGTAATTAATTGCTTACTTTTCAATTAAAAATGAATAAGTTAATGAAATTTTGCAAGACCGCAAGACTCTTGCATTGGGTCTTGAAAAACCTGGTCTTGCACCCCTGATCCTGCTCTTGCAACGGCACATGCGGTCTTGGTGTTAGACTTACAAGACTTTTGCATGTCACTATTCATATGTATATTTAGCTATGGGCGGTTCCTTGATTTTCAAAAATATGTATATGTCCTTGTAACAAGTACATGTACATCCTCATACATATCCTAAATTAAGCATAAATGCTTGTGCTCCAGGTGAACAAAATCGCGTGGCAGCAGCATTGGAACTCACGACCACGAGAGTACTAACCCAGCGCGCTGATCGCATACATAAATATATTGATAAGTCTTACCAGTGTCACTGCAATAAGATGGCACAAGGGCCCCAGACTTATTGGAAGACAATGTTCCTTCGTCCCACGGATACTGAGGGCTCGTGCCGTGGGGAAGTGAGAGACACTTTAACTCACCTGAAATAGAAAGAAAAATAATGCTTTAGAAAAGATCGACATACAACAATATCACTTACAAATAAATTAATTTCTCAATAGATGGCGTTACGAAAAGAGTTTTTTACATTACAGTTATCAGTCTAGGTTTAATTGAGCAAATTATCATCTAATATTAATATGAAAATCTCGTGTAACGATGTACGTACACGCTATTCTCCGAAACCGTCCAACCGATTACAATGAATTTTTCTTAATAATTTGTACGGTCGGTTCCGGATTGAAAGATATGATAGTTTTGGACCCGATAGGTGGCGCTGCATCGAGATACGAAAAAAAATATAAATTTAAATTTATTTATCAATTTTTTTATTTCTCATCCAAAAATTTATAACCACAAATTTTGACTTTGCTGCAACCCCAAATGTACGAAGAAAAAAAATAGTTAAAAAAAACGTAACACGCGGTCTACATTGAAGACAGTATGTGGAAGTGTTTGCCTATATTTCCATTTTTTTAAATGTCGAAAAAATCTGAAACACCCCAACTAGATAATTTAATTTGCTGTAAAAAATATTAACATTGTAGTAGTACATCTCAATTTTTTTTAACAATTTTTATAAAAATTGAATTTAGTGACGACATCGCTTAATACAATTTGTATGGCAGTGGCCTATACACAATGTCAAAGGTGACTTAGGCCCAGTATTTCAGTCGGCCCTTAGGAGTTTAACTCAAGTTTAACAAAAATATTGCGTATTTCAGTACCAAATCTTCCCTCAAATACGTCACTAAACCACAAATATTTAACTCAACGTTTCTGGCGGATTGCGTGTCTTAATCTTGAGTTAAGTATTGTTTCTAGTCTTTTTCGCCAGGTGGCGTACTAATCGCCGCACGCTTTAATGTTTTATTTCATTTTATACTACAAATAACTATGCATAATAATTATAATCATGATTTATTTTTGATGTTAAAATAAAAGACTTGATATAGAAGTGGTTCATCTATTTAATATTTATTTTCTTTTTTACATAATTATATTGTATTGCCTGACAACAAACGAAATAAACTGTCAGCCATAATGAAACGTCAGGCACGCAACTTTATTTTTGCGATGTTTTTTCATCCCACTTTTTAAATTGATCCATCCTGTTTCTATATATATAATGTGTATTCTTAAATTTTCTACATAAGACACTATTTTACCATTATCACTTAGTTCCATATCTATCTGTAAAATGTACATACATTTTGCATTGAAGTACTACGTACGTAGTACATATTCTTCAATCACATTTTTTCACTACAATGTTTGATTTTAATTAAAAAAACATCGATCTGTATAATAAATTGAAAAAGTAACATGCTGTGTAATGAAACAAATAAAATAATGTGTTGTTATAACAATAAAATAATATTAGTCACAGCTTCGCGTCACGTATCATTTAAGGTTATTACAATTTGACTTGAATTTGACAGATGCGTTATAGACAATAACCATAGAAAACGTAAAATATATCTATAGTTGAAGATTACGTAACTGACGTTTCATTTTGCACTGAAATACGCGAATGAAATTTAATCTTCCCTAAACTTTTAACTTGGATTACTAAATCCAACGATTTAAGGGCCAACTTAATCTCCAAACATACATACATACCATCATGCTATTTTCATATTCTGGGTAGGAAAAAAGACTGACCTCCATACTACTCTATACTGACATTGACATACATACCTAGGTACATATTTTTTTTTATTGCTTCTCGGGCAACTAACAGGTAGGTACTATGACATATATTATTTTAACACACACCCAATAACAAGTTGCCACATTCTGGAGACTTAGGATATTAATCCACTCAAACATCCAGACTGAAAACACAATTAAAAAATGTGTCTGCACCGGGAATCGAACCCGGTGTTTTATATAGAAAACAAATTATCTTAAAATGTTTATAATTTATATTTGTGTTTAAGTGTTAATAGTTTGGTACGTATTCTTCAATTATACATACTATCGCTATCGACAATTGGATCTCAAGTGTTACATGCAACTAGTCTTTAAAATTCTAATCACATATTTTTGATAATATTCTAATTGCGGTGCCACTCCTTGTTTGTACAGTGTACCTAGACTATACAAACTCAGCGGACTATTTAATGTAATTTGCTAATCAGTGAATTAAGCTAATCCTATAGGGCAGAGGGGACGGGGAGGTGGTGGTGTGCTCTTTACAGGGAGGGGTGAATTGGAAGCCATATCATAGATTACAATTTACAACAGGCACCTACAACACTAGTCGTTGCCCTAAGACCTGTGCACCCAGCGGAGCAGAGGTGTGGGTGCATTGGTTTTGTATTGGAACTAGGTATATAAGTTGACATATATACATACCATCACGCCATATCCCTTACGGGGTAAGCAGAGAGAACCGACCGCCATACTTCTCTATTTTTGCACACATTTCTGGCTTCCTTTACATCCATGCATCGTCTCATACATGCTCGTCGATTGTTCAAACTTTTTATGTTTCCTTCTTTCAAAATATCATTCACATGGTCATGCCATCCCTTTCTGGGGCGACCTCTACTATTCACTCCATCTCTTACATCCATGTATATTTTTTTTGTCACTCGTTCATCGTTCATTCTTTCAATATATCCAAACCACCTCAAGGCATTCACTTTAATTTTACATATAATATCCTTCTTTATCTTGCATTCTCTCCTTATGTCCTCTTTTTTATTCTTATATCTACTTTTTCTATATGTACTTTTTTATATTTTTTTATGTCTTAGAATGTGTACTTTTGTACTTTATTATTTGTACTTTTTATATTTTTTGTGCCTTAGAATATGTTTAGAATTCACGTAGTTCAAATTTCTGCTTACTTATTGCCTAGTATTACCTCAGAACAGGCTTTGCCTAGTGAGGTAATAAATTCCATTTATATATTTCATGAACAATATTTTATGTTACATTTTGTATTGTATTATGGAAATTAATAAATAAAAATATCGTTCTTATATCGTTCTATTACATCAGAGATTACCAAACTTATTTCTTTACCGCCCCCTTTGAAAAACAATATTTTTTCAGCGCCCCCAATTTTTTTTACATTCTTAAACCACAGTTTAATTACTTTGATTAATGTAGTTATAGTGTTTAAACTTACATTCTAAAAAAATTTACCAGTAAGAGCAATTAAAACGCAAATTTATAATATTTTAATCAAATTAAAAGAAACAATATTTTTTTCTGGGCTCCGTAACGCCCCCCTCTAGGTCTCCAACGCCCACAAGGGGGCGTTATCGCCCACTTTGAGAAAGACTGTATTACATACTCTTCTTAGTGAGCTCATTTCTACAGCATTTATTCTACTTTCACGTGTCTTTTGCCAGGTCCATGTTTCACTGGCATACGTCAAAGTAGGCACTACAAACATTGTGTACTGCAATTTTGTCTTCCTTTGAGATGCTTGTATCGGACATTACTGGTCTGAGTGTTCCCTTTATTCTATTACCTGCCATAACTCTTCTTTCAATATCTTTATCAGGTCTTCCATTCCGTTCAAACATACTCCCCAAATATAAATATTCCTCAACTTGTTCTAGCCATTCGTTCTATATAAGTTGACAGCTAGAGGAAAATTATTTTTAATCAACATATATATGTAATTGTAGTGTAGGTAGTGTACGTAACTACCTACCTACAGTATTGAGAATATTGTTAAAATATCAAATAAACAGCGGTTAGCGCACTGGGCTAGTAATTCAGTGGTTGTGAGGTCGAATCCTGCCTCAACCGATTTCCCAAACTTGTCTTCTGCGCACACCCGCGTGATTTTTCCATACAGATGTTAAGCGATAACTATACTCATTGTTTGAGACCATGTTATAGATAGCAAAGTCAAAAAACTTTAGGGATAGATGCTATTGGGGTTGTTATTTAATTGAGAATATAATATATCAGAAGGTTGCGATTTTAAGTGCGTGTTCAAATTACTTCCCATTAACATACATCACTAAATAAGATATTGCAATTTGATAATCAGTCAGAAATAGAAATACTAATTGAGTGATGAAGGGTTTCAAAATAAAAGATAACTTGCATGATTTACATCTATTTTCGGTTTAAAAAAGATACAATATTATACTTGATAAATTTACAGATGTTCGCGATGTTTTGGTCGATATTAATTTTACGATTATTACTAAAGAATTAATACTGTAGTCGTCTTGTCGGTTGATATGTGAATGGGAAACCGCGCTGCTTATTCGGTTCAGGATCTGCAGGCCAAGTCAGTAAAAAAGTTGAGATCCGACAACGTATCGCCACTCTTCTCGCCATGTTTACGCCCGTGACGACAATTCGTAGTCACTAAGCGCTGTCGAGTTCGTAAATGCACTTATTAGTATTTGTCGCCGTTAGGCTGGCTTGCGGTACATTTTTGAATTATCATTTATGGCAATACACAATATTTTCCCCATGATTTGAATAAATGTCAAATTTGTTTACTTAAATTTGTTAAATAAATATAATATATGTGAGACGATTAATATCGAAAGTCTCCAGAATGTGGCAACTTGTTATTGGGTACGTGTTAAATTAATATTTGACATAGTACCTGTTAGTTGCCCGAGAAGCAATATTAAATAAATAAATAAATAATATGGTCATATTTTTAAGCATGAAAGCAAGTTATAAATACGATTAAATTAACTTCTTTTGTGTTTATTGAATGTTTTGAGAGTAATTATAAAAATTATTTTTAATTATATTTCGATCAATTTATCAAGTGTGATGACAGCAGCGTGTTATTTTTTTTACTAAAAACTACGCCGAATTTTCTTTTGTTAAGTGTTAAAATACATATTTGATAAAATAGCTTACAAGAATACTTTCTCAAAATCAAAAATTATTTCAAATTTATACCTACGGAAAACATTTACGGACGCATAGAATTATAATGTTATAATCTAAGTACGGACGCATATTTCCAATAAATATACAACCATATAAAACTTTTGTTACGCGGTAATTAGCAATAAATGAATTACGCGGAATATTTAAAGGGTTTGAAGAATCTCTTAAACGGCGTCGTTTAACCCGTTTATATAATTATTCTCAAAATAAATATGAAATTCGGCATTGTTCGCGTAAAAAATGACATTTTATTCAACATGGCGGCGTTAGATCTTGTCTCTCGACTCGATGTCGACCCAATCTCGCCGTCAAATAAGTGGGCGAGAACGATTCGACGCGTTATCTGCCTAGTGACTACCAAAACTGTCAAAATATCGACTAGTCGATATTTTGACAGTTAATCTCGACATTTATCGGTCGAGATTCACTTACAGACTTAGCCTGCTGATGTCCTTCGGCCATCTTTGTTAATATGAATGAGATGCAAGACCATCCGACAAATGACGTATTCATTGATCACATTGGATGTGTCGTGCAGCATCGCCACAAAACAATTATTTTTTTATAATGGCTGTTTTTTTTATATTGTCTTTCTTATTGAATATAGGTATGAAAAAGGTAATTCTGGCACCTGGGAGTGGTTTTTATACTCATAGATCCAATAAGATAAAAGATATAAAAAAACAGCCATAAAAAATGATTCATTGAAAACGTTGCTATATCTCTTGGACTATGACAGACGAAGGGATTTATCTCATTTTAGTGTACATTAAACAAATAACCATTGGGATGACAAAAAGTTGTTAGATCGGAATGTTTTGTTTTGTGGTATAGAATTAAAACGACAAAAGAACGACGCCATGATACAATCGTTCGATTCTCGATTCAAATTTGAAATGCACATCCGATTCAAATTAGCCGGTCTGTTCCACGCGCGACACAATGGGGTACGAGGCTGACTTCCGGTAGACGATTGTGATTTCAAAATGGACGTAAAAGGAAAAATATGGATCGGTTTGTATAAACGCGAAATAGGTACAAATTAACTAGAGGATTCAATCGGATAGGTACATTATTTTATATTCAATGATAATAATGCTTGTGATTATAAGGGGCATATAAACATAAACATCTCGTTTGAAACAATTTTCACAAAATTGATTATTTCTGTAAACTTAATTGGTCCTCTAATGGAGTGTTATATTTATCATCATTATCATCAGCCTGTGTTTGCCCACTGCAGGACATAGGCCTCCTCTCTCCTTCTCCATTCCTCCCGTTCCTGTGCGACTCCCATCCACTGTGGTCCAACAAATATTTTAATGTCGTCCATCCATCTGTTAGGTGGTCGCCCTTGTGGTCTCTCTTGTCGCCTCTCTGTCTCACTCTACCAGTCTTTTCGTCCATCTATTGTCGGTCATTCTTGATATGTGTCCTGCCCATCTCCACATCTGCATGGCTATTCTCTCAACAACATCGGACAGTTTGGTCTGACTGCGTATAAAGTCATTCCTCTTCCTGTCTTCTAGTTTTATGACCAACATTATCCTTTCTATTTTTCTTTTTGCTACACGCAGCTTGTTGGCAAACAATTTGGTTAAGTGTTATATTATTCATGTATAACTTGTTATTAAGACTATTCATAGTTCTGAATTTTTTAGCTCTTCATTTGAAGTACATTCATCTAGACTATGGAATAGTCTAAGTCCTGATATTACGTCGTCTATCTCACTAAACATCTTCAAGAAAAGGCTAAAGCAAAAATATTTATCTGAGAACACCTGATTACATCTTCCTCTCCTCTTCATTTCCTTATCCTATAGTTTTCCTATCATTGCTATTAACTGTTCATATACGCTATCTTCTTTGTTTTTTTTTACTTTTCTTCATCTTCTGCTATCTTTATTTATTTTGTAATGTGATTAACTTATTGCCATAATACACTGTTTTGTATATTTAACATTTACTCTGGTTTGTTGGAAGAAATTAATACGCCCCCCAGTGTGCTAATTATATGTACAGGGGGATTCAAATAAATAAATAAATAAATTGTTTACAAAATAAGAAATAAATATAAAAAGACTACAAGCGGTCCCCAGAATAACCTAGTTTTACAACAGTAAATTCCTAACGATAAACCACATCACATCATACAAATATGCTGCGCGGTGTCATGTCAAAAGGCAGGAAATGTGATTAAGTGTGGGTAGGAAATAGACCGTTTTGTCGGTTTTGTACATAATAATAATAATAGTATGTTCTCTTTTATTTGGTCTGCCGTCTGCGGGGACCGTGAAAAAGAGTTGTATCACGGATTTATTGTATGTGAATGACTCTCGAAATACTCGTCGAATGATCCTCCGTACAAATACAACGATTTATTAAAATGGTCATTATTGCTTGGCTCTCATTATTGGTCATTATTGGTAGACATTTAACTTCGATTCTCGGTGTGGGGACACAGTTTTTCACTGTATTTTTAGTGACTGTTTTTTTTTGACTGGCGGGCCTCCACGTTTATGGTTGGACTCTTAAGCCGATTGCAAACCAAAAGCTAAGATAAGTTAGTTTAGCTTAGCTCGCATAGCTGAGGTCATTTTTCATACAAGTATGCAGACCGCAAACTATGTGAGCTAGTATGAAAAATGACCTCAGCTATGCGAGTTAAGTTAAACTAACTTAGCTTTTGGTCGGCAACCGGCTTTAGGGGTATGAAATAAGGTGTGTTGTAGGAGACAGCGAAGTTCCATCTATATTTTCAATTTGGATTTGTGAGACGGTTTTTATCACATGTATCAAGAAAAAATCTGTATAGTGTGATATATTGATGTTGCGCCTTATAACAGGCAATCTTTATAGCATTTTACGAGTTTGCACGAATCAGAAGATCGGCATTCTTCGGGAGTAGGGGGAATGATATAAAGGAGGCCTGGGGTAAAGCCGTGGGTTTATTGATCGTGTATTGGTGTATTGATCGATGATATAGGGCTCTCACGTTGTGGTTCATCTATATGCTATTATTGTACTTCACTCTTATAATATCTTTCTGTATTCATTAATAATCTGTGTATAATAGTCAACGCGTGTGTTTATTTAAAAAATATTATATGTTATCAAAAGTAGGTACCATATATGAAATATAGATATTTTTATTTATTATTCTTAAAAAGAATGAAAATGTCCTTGAAAAGAGTACATATAACAAACATTCCCTAAACTAAGGATAAATGGTTGAATTATATAGGTGAGGTGAGCGGTCGTGGCAGGATTCGAACTCGTGATCACTGGATTATTAACCCAGCGCGCTAACCGCTCAGCCACCACCCATCTATAGTACGGACGCTGAAAAAATATTTATTTATTTTCTCTCAGAAAGATACAGCTATAATTTATTTTACATTACATGTCTTATATAAAAGTTGAGCCAAAAGTGTTTCTTCAATTTAAATTAATGATTACACAGTAGTTCATTACATAGTTGAAAAATTCATAAGATAAATGCACGATTAAAGACAATTTAAAAAGATAGATCTGACTAAACCCCTTAAAAGGGGAATAGTGACGCAAGTCCCTGTGTATACTTACAAAATGACGGATATAGGTAGTTGGATGTGACGCTCGCCGCTTGTGAGAACGCAAAAAATTGACTCAAATAAAATTTCAAGGCTCATACGAAAATGTTGCGTCACAAAATGCTCGTAGCGCGTCACGGGTCCTTACTAACGTGGACCCATGATACATAGTTCATTATATAGTTGATAAATTCATAAGAAAATGCATGTTTAAAATTTTTTTAAAAAGATAGATCTGCTGATAGATATGCACATATACCTACAGTTAACGAGTATGTTTAAAAATATCCAAAATATCCCAAATAGTTCATTCATTTTGCGTCGCGTGCTTGACCACCATCTCAAACATCGAAGTTTCTAGTCCCACTCAAATAGGATCGATCCCCATTACTTATATTAAATTTTACCACAAGTAATTACACGTATAATAAGTTATTAGGTATCACACCATGTTATTGTAGGTACGTATGAACACTTTCAATCTTCTATGTATATAATTTATGTTTTCAATAAACACCCGAGTCCTTTATCCACAGTCCCAACATGGGGGTCGATCTTGCGGTATTCGAGATGACTCACCCCCAAGTTGGGGTGTGATAGGATATCTACCGAAACGTCAACGATATAGCCCCTGCGCCATATTTATATTAGAGAACAGGGGAGACGAAGGTAAATATTTAATCGGATTACTCACCACACATACCTCAACACGAGATTTTCATTTAAACGTTAACAATATTCTGAATTATATATTATTTTAAGACCCTTGAATACAAAATATACACACTAAATTACCTTCCTAATGTATGAAACACGAAAAAATTAAAATTTAGAGTTTTTTTAAATAGCAAGAATATTAATTGAAATATTATAATAATTGTTGTGTTTCAATGTGTATACCTAAGTACCTATATGTTTTATTTCAATTTGTGATTTTTTTCCACTTACTTATTATTGTTTTTTTTTTAAATTTACTGTTTTTGTAATAGTAATTTTTCTTTTTAAGTGTGTTTATGTGAGTAAAAGACAATTTGCCGTAAATAAAATAAAATAAGTAATAAAAAACTCGGTAGATTTTCTTCAAAACACGAGTATATCTCTTTTTGAAGGAAGTCATATTATAAAGTGTTTTAATTTCTTTTTTGCTATGTATTTTTTTTATGTAAAATATGTCTTTTTGTAATAAATAAATAAATAAAATAAATAAATAAATATTCTCTTTCGATTGAAGTAAAAATGTACTTCATAGGCCTTGTATTTCATTAGTTACATACAGTAAAAAAATAAAAAAGGGTTTTACTAAAACTAGTTTGACAATAAAAGTATTAAACAAATTCAAATTTCAAAAAACCTCATGCAATAGAATACAGATGTAAATTCAAACTGTTCTTTATTTCAAAGACGTATCTTTTGAGGGTATTAGGGAAATTATTTACAAATTATACTATAATATAGCTTACTATAGCCTCTTAAAAATCCGCGGTTATTCTAATAAAAAACTCCGTTAATTTATTTATTTAAATCCACATAAACAATACATAATAACAACAATATAAGAGTGCAACAATAGTAGGTACAATTAATTATGTAACATAGACAATTTAGAATATGTTGGAACTGACAAAATGCTCCGAGAGGACACTTAATTATAACAACATGAACAGAATCAGTTCTTACAACATGAATACAATTTGTGAACTATTCCACTAAGCAGTGCTTGTGTCGGAATAGCTTTAAATTCATTTTAAATGACACAGTCCATACTTGCGTTTAATATTGGCTTACCCTGACAATTTGGATTAATTTTTAGTCACCCTGACAAACAAAGGAGCACACATTTTTTGTAAAACAACTGAAATACAACAGTTTATGAAATGTCTATTACATAATTATAATATATAACAATTACAATATATACAATATATGCATCAAGAAATTTTCAAGTTTTATTTAGATTTTTTTCAATAATTTAAATAATAAAATAATTTAAATAATCAATAATTTAAATTTTTCTGTAAGCCAAGTGAAATACAAATACTGAAAAATAATATTGAAAATTGTATAACTGAAATAAACTCCTGGATGTCTTCAAATAGACTTACATTAAATACTGATAAAACGGAATTTTTATGGATGGCAACCCATAGAAAGCAACATACAATTGATCCATCACCATTTAATATTAATGGTGACAACATAACACCAAAATCTTCAATAAAACTACTTGGAATTCACTTGGATTCAGAATTGTCATTTGAAACCCAGATTAATAATACTGTAAGCACATGTTTTTACCAACTGCGGAAATTGAAACCAATAAGAAAAAGTTTACCAGTAGATGCAGCACGTTTGCTGATAAATGCGCTTGTGGTTTCAAGATTGGACTACTGTAACAGTATATATGGTGGTCTACCAGAAATCCAATTGGATCGTCTTCAATCCGTCTTTAACGCTGCTGCCAGATTAATTAAGGGCTCATCAAAATATGAACATATCACTCCACTATTAAGAGACCTGCACTGGCTACGTGTTCCGGAGCGTATTTTGTTCAAAGACTGTTGGATGGTGCATAAAGCGGTAAATGGAAAGGCACCATCATACATAACGGAGCTATGTATACCACAGCAGATGACAAACCGGAGGACAAGGCTTCGATCTGCAGCAACTGCCGCTGGACGTTTAGCTGAGAAAAACAGGTGTCACTTCACTAAATTCGGTGAACGTGCTTTTGCTGTAAGGGCACCGACTCAATGGAACAATCTGCCACCAACCATCAGAGTAATTAATAGTGAATTTAGTTTTAAAAAACATTTAAAAACTCATCTGTTTAAAAAAACTTATAGTGTTTAATTCCTAGTTGTAATTGTAAAGCGCCCTTGAGGTGGACACACAAAAACGGCGCTATATAA
The DNA here is from genome assembly GCA_963576475.1 of Molanna angustata. NCBI lineage: Eukaryota > Metazoa > Arthropoda > Insecta > Trichoptera > Molannidae > Molanna > Molanna angustata. The sequence continues at coordinate 16,030,645 of OY754989.1, forward strand.
GTAAGCCAGTTTTATTATTATTATAAATAGCCAGACAAATTAAAAAAAACCGCGCAGCGAGAAATTTTTAGTTATATTTTGTTTATTTCAATAAAGCAAAGGAAAAAACCCACGTAGATTTAGCGTGAAGATTTTAGTATTCTTTTGTTTATTTAACGACAAATTAAAAGATACAAAATCCGCGCAGCGAGATATTTTCAGTGTTCCTTCCTTTTTTTCGATTGCAATGCGTGCGAATAAAATGGTTAAGGTTGAAGCTGAAATGTTTTTCCAATTATTGACGCATATTGCTCGCGGGTATTGTGATTGTGTGCCTACCTCTACCTATTATAGAACGGAACTATCATCCAGCTCATAATTATATTTTCACTGTAAATAAATGTAAACTGCAAGCCCTAGAAAAGGGTTTCCTAGTTGGGTTTCCTGCTGCAGCAGTAGTCTACTCGTTGTCGTTGTGAAGTATAGTGTGATAAAAAATAAATACAAATTCATGGTTCCATTGATACTATCGCTAAAAATTATCATTTGTCAACCATCGCTGCGGTTGTTTATTGTGTGAAATGAGTCATCTCAACATCACAGCGTCCACGAGAGTAGAGTCAATTTTTTAATGTTCATCTGATTGTCTGTCCGAAATGATTATTCACTTTAAAATGAGTTGTGTTGTCAGCGTTTTGTTATGCCAAGGTCGAATCAACCTGTCGTTTTCCATATTGTGAATTGAGACTTCTTCAATACGATTCGTTTGGGATCGCAATATTCAGGTTTTGAATAATACCTACGTAATATGAATGAGTTTGAGGACTGTTACATCCTGATTACAGGTGATGTTGTTCTCGGGAATGAAATGAACAAAAGTGTTTTAAGAGGCAATAGTGGGCTAAATAGTGGTCAGAGCAACGAGGAAGGCGATGTGTCGGGAGAAATGGAGGACAAAAATACACATCATGATGACAAGGAAAGAGGATGATCACGACCCTCAATAAATGAGGAATACGACACTGATGATGACGATGATTATGATGAGTGGACTAAATAGTACATTTTGGAAATATTTTCCCTAGTACCTATACTGAATTTTTTTGTTAATGGTAACAAAATTTCATGTTAACATTAACCGAACTATAGTGACTACAAACCATTTGGTTTTGTGCAACTAAATGTTTTGTGCACACAGCCAAACCGTACAGTTATAAATAGATAAACCTTTATTACTGAAAACAAAGGTTTGGCCAAAACGCAGGTAGCCAGTTCAGTTGTCATAATATATTTTTTCAGCGCAGTACAGAATTTTCCCAGTTAAATGATTGAGGTTAGGTATTTGTTATTCTAAGTTTTTTGGCACGATACATAATTACACTATACATAATACAACGTTAGGTTACTATCAAAGGTTTGGAGTAAGCTGGAACCAGCGAAAATGCTCCAGGAGATACACAATTAAAATAAGAACATAAAATTTTGTATTATTTTTATATTGTCTTATTGGACGTCCAACTATCAAGGTATTCTTATCAAGGTACTGTGTCTTGTGCTCATAACCTGTATTATGTTCATGTGTTATATAAATTTTTAGGTGTTGTTTGTTTTCTATAAGCCGATGATGCGTGCAATATGTAAACAACGTGAGTTTCTCACTTTCAACGTCATGTTTTACAAGCAGTTTCGATGGATATCTGAACATTATCGAAAACATCGCCACTATTTTTTCTTGTTCAAGGCAAAATAGAAATCTCTCCTCTAGTCATGCAACAGATTTAGTACCTATCTTACGTACATCTGACAAGGGATGCTCAAAATTGTTTACAAAATCTTTCTGATTTCTACCAGAGCAACCCAGATTATGGATTAACTCGTATGTGTGCTTTGCATATTTACTATAACTAATATGAAGTCAGTTAATCAAATTTGCTAAGTTGCATAAAATATTAGTGATGAGCCAGTGATGAGCATGAGAGTATATTGTACAAAGACTACAAGAAGATTTCAAGTAGATAACGCTGAGTATCCCAGATACACAATACTTCCTTTTCCACCACATCTTTCTCCGAACAAGCAGCCTCGTTTTTGGAATCGAATACCATCGCAACTTCGAGTTTCATTAACACTTCTGAGAAACCATTTCCTTACACATAACACTTAAATTTGTCTCATCATCTCCCTGTGCCCTCCTTTCCTCTTCCCCCCCGTTTTTTATTACTGTTTGTTTTATATGTTTCAATAAATACTTATATATATTTTATGCACATAAATTGATACGTGTCATAGACACAATTCACAACGGATATGTTTAGTTGGAAGATATTCCCATTATGGTAATAAGCCCGTCATTGTGCACTTATTATGTTATGTCTGCAAAATGTATAAAATAAATAAATATATTACCTACTGCTGCCCAACTAAGAAGACCTGTTCTAGGGCTAGCAGCAGTTAACAATTTTTACAGTGACAATATATGTAATTATGAACTGGGTGATAGTTCCCGTTCTACATTAGGTAGGCACACAATCACCATACTCATAACCACTACAACAATAAACATCATATCTCACACAAAACAGATCAACGTCAACGTTCAAATCCAAAATGACCGTCGAAATACGGATACACAGCAAAAAATAGACTGGGAAACCCAAAATAATGATGAGGCGTAAGTAATGAAGTGGCTTGCAATGATCGTGGTTTTGGAGTAAACGGACCTATTAATTGGAATAAAGCTGGAGCGTCGCAGTCTTGAGGCATTCAATAAATTAACCAAGATAACCTACTGTTGTTTCGCACAGCCTATAATCAGGCAAGAGCGCCCTTAGTTGGACCTTAATATCACAAAGTGGTGCTTTGAATATTATTATTATTAAAAGAATAATGACCGGACACCTAGATGGAAGGCGAAGCCGAATGTGGTCTGGCACTACCGAGGCACACTACCCGTCCCCACTTGTCGTGTATCGGGCACGACAAAATGTCGTGTGATCTAGTGGCAATACATTTTAAATGAAGCTGTTCACACTTATACGACAACGATTTTTTATCGTCGACGACAAGAATTGTTGTGTGTTTTGTCAGCGCCGAACCCACGATAAAAAATCGTATCATGTTCGCACGCATATGAGTTTGTATGACGCCATTCACACTTGTCGTGTGTAGGGCACGACAATCTCTCCCCGCTACCATTCCCTGCCGGCTCTCCTCGCCCTAGATCATTTTGTCGTCGACATCCATCGTGCACGGTCACTTCGGGTAGAATGCCGAATATTGGCTCAATCTATGTACCCATAAAAAATCGTGTTCCGACACCCGACAAGTGGGTAAAAAGGCACGACACGCGATAAAAATCGTGTCACGACATTAAAGGCTGATTTCAAGGATTAATTGCAACTATGTGAAAAATTTTTCACATAGTTGCAATTGTTTTTACATACTGAATGTCCAGCAAAAGAGACAGCGACAAGTGTCTCCTGCCCGTTGATGCCACCGATTGTTAATTTATATGAAACATGTTGTAAATATTTTTATGTTGTGGATTCCGCCATTATCTGTTTGTAATTCAAATGAATTAAAAATAACATAAAATGAAATACGATTCGTTTCGTCGTTGGACCAATGAATGACTCACCACGAGTTCGCCTTGATTTGAGAGGAATTGAAGCGTGGACGATTAAAACCTCAGCTTGTAAATAAAGATATATTATTAAGTATGAAACAAGAAGTGTTTGGTTGATTATAAATTTGAATATAAAAATCGCAATTAAGATAAAAAGAATCAATTGTAACTTATTCTATTCACTCCAATCAAGTTTGAGCTCATCTTTTCATTTTTTTATGCAATCACAGCATATCCCAGAATTTGGGGTAAGCATATACAAATGCGCGGATGTTTATTACATTATTAAAGGAAACATGCGTGTATCTCCACAAATCAGTCTCGTCTCACCTAAAAAGGTACCACATTCAAAATGGGTGGTGAAAATTATTGCTGAACTATGTGAGATTTATGTTGTTCTTTTCGTGAAGCGTGAAACATCGAGTAGATTCAGTATCTACAATACTATATAGTCCCTAAAGAGTCCCTAACTCCTAAAAATACAATAATATGATCACAGTGGAAAGGAATGAACGTGTAAAGTTGGGGTATAGGATTGGAAGGGAAGATATCTTTCCCCTGTAAGGAGTTCCAGGATTACGAGGATTTTCTTGTCTTCCAAAATATGGTATAGAAGTGTCATGAAGAGTTCCTACTAATTTGTAGCAAAAGACACATGAATCGCGACTGTAATGCATTGAAATGGAAGGGACAGTAGCCCGACTAAAAACCCGGGTCTTTTCAAGGTACGGATTGACATTTGTTATAGCAGATTGAAAACTCTCTACACTACCATATTTAAGGCCTCAAGTTGCTTTGGTTGGTTGAAAGAAATTGCTTAATGGCTATATACCCACCATTCTAGACATTATTGTACATGAATAATAATAATAATATTGTAGTAAATGTTTTCTTGAGCTGATGATTGCAAACCCTGCCTCGCAAGTTGTGCTTACGTATTGCGCTTCTCCGGAAGAGTCTCTATGCAGAGATGTTAAAAAAAGATAAATTTGTCTAGTAGGTATATAAAGATTAAAAAAAGAAACATTCAAACCGTTAATGTCGTCATCGGTCAGCAGATCTTCCCAGCTGAGACCAGTGATATCCTCCATGGGAGGGTATCCCAACTCCGAGTCCCACGGTCCTCCATCGTCTTCGCCGTCGCCTTCCTCTCCCTTCAGACAGGCGTGGAGACTCCGGGAGAGGCGTCTCTCCACGCTCATCCTGAAAGCGCCGATCCACAGCCACCGCTTTGCACGGCGAAAACTGGCCCCCGGAAAACGGTCGCATGCGACCTCCGCAAACACTCAAAGACAGTCGATCAGGTATATTCTTTGGACTTTAGCACGACTCGCAAAACTATACTTATTGACCTCCAAAAGCATTTCCAAAATCGGAATGCTAACACTGATCCAATCGGAAATTATTTTCGTTTACTTAACACTGGAGTAACTTGTTCACACTACGGTTGAGTGAAAGTTATTATTGTACTATGGCACGGCTCGCTAAATTGTGCGTATCGACCTCTAAAACATTTCCAAAATCAGACTGCAAACACCGATTCAATCGGAAATTATTGACACTGCAGAAAAACTGTTCACACTACGGTTGAGTGGGAGTTAACCTCACAAAAAAAATCGCAAATGAAAACATCAAATTTGTAGATCCACGGTCAACATCGTATTAAATATTACTTGTTGAAGTAATTCTTTGGTATTTAGCAATGATCTTGAAAGATCGTCCTTTTTGGATTGGATATCCAATGAGTTTTTCTCAACGCGGTCGAGTAAAACACATGGAAGTTTTGAAATGACAATAATTATAGAGTCGTTCATTTGGTTTTCGTAGCGACTGCGTATTTTTGGATGCTGACAGACCATCCAAACGACTACTTCTTCGGATAACTACTGTTCGATATAAAATTGAGACTCATTAGATCAAAGGCAGATTTCGACACTACGCAACTGTCTCGACACGAACTCACTCACTGTCGCAAGACTCAAATGACAAAACACAATTATGGGAACGGAAAAACTGACAAGTCTTTGGAATAAACAACTTTGGATCTGGTAACTTTATTGTTCATATTGTTTAAAAATTCTTCTATTTCATTTTTCGCGGTATTATCTTGACGCTGTTGATGAATATTTTGCAATTCGTTACATGTTTTTTTTTCGAATTCAACCTGAAACGTATGTATGAGTATAAAATATTGGTAATAATAATAAGCAAGCAGATATTACCTACCAAAGATTCATTAGGAAATATATTGCGATCATTTTCCTTTCCATACACGTATTAAAAAATATGTAATTATATATTTTTTCCTTTGCGCTTCCTAAACATACCTTATCTCCCAATCAGTCAAATGACAATATTTCTACGAAAATTGTCATTTGTTTGGGGACGGATAAGGTAAGAAATATTCTTTTTTAGTTACAACGTCATAAGCCTATGGAAAGGAATAGGAGACACCAATCATTTTTTTGTGAATCTTTGGTGATAACAGCCTTAATACGGTTTATACACCGGATCGATCCAAATATTAGCCTGATATATTTTTATACTGACAGTTGTTCGCAACAGTCAAGCTCCGTAAGACCTAATTTTGGTTTCATAAGGAGAGTCTAAAAATACTCGATCCTTCAGATGATAACAAAGAGAAAGATTGAGGACCGTAGAGGGGTCAGCAGTAACCAGCTATCCTTACTCCGAAGCATTCGGGAATGGACCGGAATGAGGCGTGTGTAGGACTTGTTCGGCATCGCACAGAACAGGGAGAGTTTCTCCTAAGTGCAGTGAAAAAAATATTATGACAACCGAGCTGGCTACCTGCGTTTTAGCCAAACCTTTGTTATCAGTAATAAAGATCTATTTATGACTGTACTGTTTGTAAAAATATTTAGTTGCACAAAACCAAATGTTTTGTAGTCACTATAGTTCGGTTAATTTTAATAATAATAAATGGATAATTTATATAGCGCCATTTTTGTGTTTTCACTTCAAGGGCGCTTAACAATTATACCTGAGGAAAAAATAATAAATAAAAATCAACCTAGATAATAATCACTTAATCACTATATGAGTTTTTAAAAAAATAAGTTTTTAATTGTTTTTTGAACACACTTTCATTGTCTATTGATCTTAAACTATATGGGAGCTTATTCACACTGAACTGGACCCACTACAGCAAATGCTCTTTCACCAAAGTTCGTCATTCGACGCGTATTATGTTCTTTTAGACGATGCATGGCCGTATTACTTGCAGATCGAAGAGTAGATCTTTTTTGGTTCAGATCATCTGGTACACAAAGATCCATAAGGTATTTTGGAGCATGTCCGTGAATAGCTTTGTGCACCATCCAGCATATCTTGTACTGAATCCTCTCCAACATGAAATTTTGAAAACATGAAATTTTGTTACTAACAACAACAAAAAAATCCAGTGCGATCGTCAGATGTTATTATTTGTCTCTTTATTCTTCTTCTTACAATACATTCTTTAATTTATTTTGAATTATCAATATTAAGAATATCGTAGATTTTACGCATAAAATATTCAAAATTACCATATAATTGCGTAATTTCTGCATTAAAACAGCAGTTTCGCGTGAAATTAAAACAATACTATATTACGCTTAGTTTGCCACACATGGTAGTGCCAAGTCACAGCATGTGGCCTCAAGATTTGAGCATCAAACAAGACACGCAGCAATTATGGTAATTTGTGTATATTCGTGTTCATCGTGGATGTTTATGGACAATCTCCATCTCACAGAAACACATGTTTTTTTTTCCAGAGATTCTTGTTACGTAAAGAAAAAAAAAACCTTAGAGACATAATGTTTTGTGTAGGACATATTTTCGATGATAAGATAGATACACGCCCCAAAAACGAGTCGCTGATTCACAAAGCAATATACAACAAAAAAAAGTGATTAGTTATTTCTTGGGTTTATTTCTCCTCGGGCAACTAACAGGTCGGTAGGTATTATGTCGAATTTATACTTAACACGCACCCAATAATAATATGTCACATTTTGGAGACTGGAGATCAACAGGTTTTTTTTTATTTTTACAAAAAATACATATAGATGTTCGGTTATATTAACAAGGAAACTAATAATATTATGTATGATAATCGTCTTACAAATCCAAATTGAAAACACGGTGATAAAATGAAAACATAGTGAAAAACTGAAAACACAGTAAAAACTGAACATATTTTTAAATATTATGTAGAAATTTATCTAATTATACATATTTTTATTCATTCAAAATTTTACTACCAGGAATATAATTTTTCTAACGATAGTATATTTTTATATTAAGATAGACAAACTATTACTGCATTATGGTGAAGAATGCTTGTGATGTATGTAATATTTTAATAAAAGCAGATAAAGTTTGTTTTAAAGAGCGTGAGAGTATTTTGAAAAATTTTGACAAATATGAAGAAATTTTATGTTAACTTTAGAAAGCTAATCAGTTCTAAGTTTAAACATGATATTAAATTACTGAACTTTTCCATACATAAGAAATTTAACCAAATATGTATATTTGTATTCATTCTAAATTTTACTACCAGGAATATAAATTTTCTAACGATATTACTTATATTTTTATATTAAGATAGACAAACTAGTAATGATATCAATATGATCAATCGGACTGTAGAGAGGACATAAAAAAGAGAAGAAATCACAGAACAGGGAGAGTTTCTCCTAAGTGTAGTGAAAAAAAATATTATGATAACCGAGCTGGCTACCTGCGTTTTAGCCAAACCTTTGTTATCAGTAATAAAGGTTTATCTATTCATGACTGTACTGTTTGTAAAAATATTTAGTTGCACAAAACCAAATGTTTTGTAGTCACTATAGTTCGGTTAATTTTAATAATAATAAATGGATAATTTATATAGCGCCATTTTTTTGTTTTCACCTCAAGGGCGCTTAACAATTATACCTGAAGAAAAAATAATAAATAAAAATCAACCTAGATAATAATCACTTAATCACTATATGAGTTTTTAAAAAAATAAGTTTTTAACTGTTTTTGAACACACATTTTTTTTTTTTTTTTTAAATTTGTCTATGGAAAACTAATCAGCTCTAGGTCTACGAACTTTACACATATGATGTTAATATGAAGTCGATCGGACTTATAGTTTGGGATGTAGATAGGACACAGAAAGGATTATCCGTACGCCGTACGCCATACGCCATACATACAAACACATCACGACGAAACTCACAGTTTGCACTCTCTACATGATACCCGTTGAGAAATTGATGTAAAAAAATACGCTTAAAAATTGTGAAATCATGACTCTCCACTATTCCATAGTGTGAAGAGTAAAAATATTCAATATATGAAATAGCCGGCATGACACACGCCTTGCCTAGTTTGACGGTGATTAAAACAATACCAACACTGCTAAATACACTCATCACTATATTATGTACAGGCCTTGCCTAGTTTGACGGTGATTAAAACAATACCAACACTGCTAACTACACTCATCACTATATTATGTACAGGCCTTGCCTAGTTTGACGGTGATTAAAACAATACCAACACTGCTAACTACACTCATCACTATATTATGTACAGGCCTTGCCTAGTTTGACGGTGATTAAAACAATACCAACACTGCTAACTACACTCATCACTATATTATGTACAGGCCTTGCCTAGTTTGACGGTGATTAAAACAATACCAACACTGCTAACTACACTCATCACTATATTATGTACAGGCCTTGCCTAGTTTGACGGTGATTAAAACAATACCAACACTGCTAACTACACCATCACTATATTATGTACAGGCCTTGCCTAGTTTGACGGTGATTAAAACAATACCAACACTGCTAACTACACTCATCACTATATTATGTACAGGCCTTGCCTAGTTTGACGGTGATTAAAACAATACCAACACTGCTAACTACACTCATCACTATATTATGTACAGGCCTTGCCTAGTTTGACGGTGATTAAAACAATACCAACACTGCTAACTACACTCATCACTATATTATGTACAGGCCTTGCCTAGTTTGACGGTGATTAAAACAATACCAACACTGCTAACTACACTCATCACTATATTATGTACAGGCCTTGCCTAGTTTGACGGTGATTAAAACAATACCAACACTGCTAACTACACTCATCACTATATTATGTACAGGCCTTGCCTAGTTTGACGGTGATTAAAACAATACCAACACTGCTAACTACACTCATCACTATATTATGTACAGGCCTTGCCTAGTTTGACGGTGATTAAAACAATACCAACACTGCTAACTACACTCATCACTATATTATGTACAGGCCTTGCCTAGTTTGACGGTGATTAAAACAATACCAACACTGCTAACTACACTCATCACTATATTATGTACAGGCCTTGCCTAGTTTGACGGTGATTAAAACAATACCAACACTGCTAACTACACTCATCACTATAATATTATGTACAGGCCTTGCCTAGTTTGACGGTGATTAAAACAATACCAACACTGCTAACTACACTCATCACTATATTATGTACAGGCCTTGCCTAGTTTGACGGTGATTAAAACAATACCAACACTGCTAACTACACTCATCACTATATTATGTACAGGCCTTGCCTAGTTTGACGGTGATTAAAACAATACCAACACTGCTAACTACACTCATCACTATATTATGTACAGGCCTTGCCTAGTTTGACGGTGATTAAAACAATACCAACACTGCTAACTACACCATCACTATATTATGTACAGGCCTTGCCTAGTTTGACGGTGATTAAAACAATACCAACACTGCTAACTACACTCATCACTATATTATGTACAGGCCTTGCCTAGTTTGACGGTGATTAAAACAATACCAACACTGCTAACTACACTCATCACTATATTATGTACAGGCCTTGCCTAGTTTGACGGTGATTAAAACAATACCAACACTGCTAACTACACTCATCACTATATTATGTACAGGCCTTGCCTAGTTTGACGGTGATTAAAACAATACCAACACTGCTAACTACACTCATCACTATAATATTATGTACAGGCCTTGCCTAGTTTGACGGTGATTAAAACAATACCAACACTGCTAACTACACTCATCACTATATTATGTACAGGCCTTGCCTAGTTTGACGGTGATTAAAACAATACCAACACTGCTAACTACACTCATCACTATATTATGTACAGGCCTTGCCTAGTTTGACGGTGATTAAAACAATACCAACACTGCTAACTACACTCATCACTATATTATGTACAGGCCTTGCCTAGTTTGACGGTGATTAAAACAATACCAACACTGCTAACTACACCATCACTATATTATGTACAGGCCTTGCCTAGTTTGACGGTGATTAAAACAATACCAACACTGCTAACTACACTCATCACTATATTATGTACAGGCCTTGCCTAGTTTGACGGTGATTAAAACAATACCAACACTGCTAACTACACTCATCACTATATTATGTACAGGCCTTGCCTAGTTTGACGGTGATTAAAACAATACCAACACTGCTAACTACACTCATCACTATATTATGTACAGGCCTTGCCTAGTTTGACGGTGATTAAAACAATACCAACACTGCTAACTACACCATCACTATATTATGTACAGGCCTTGCCTAGTTTGACGGTGATTAAAACAATACCAACACTGCTAACTACACTCATCACTATATTATGTACAGGCCTTGCCTAGTTTGACGGTGATTAAAACAATACCAACACTGCTAACTACACTCATCACTATATTATGTACAGGCCTTGCCTAGTTTGACGGTGATTAAAACAATACCAACACTGCTAACTACACTCATCACTATATTATGTACAGGCCTTGCCTAGTTTGACGGTGATTAAAACAATACCAACACTGCTAACTACACTCATCACTATATTATGTACAGGCCTTGCCTAGTTTGACGGTGATTAAAACAATACCAACACTGCTAACTACACTCATCACTATATTATGTACAGGCCTTGCCTAGTTTGACGGTGATTAAAACAATACCAACACTGCTAACTACACTCATCACTATAATATTATGTACAGGCCTTGCCTAGTTTGACGGTGATTAAAACAATACCAACACTGCTAACTACACTCATCACTATATTATGTACAGGCCTTGCCTAGTTTGACGGTGATTAAAACAATACCAACACTGCTAACTACACTCATCACTATATTATGTACAGGCCTTGCCTAGTTTGACGGTGATTAAAACAATACCAACACTGCTAACTACACTCATCACTATATTATGTACAGGCCTTGCCTAGTTTGACGGTGATTAAAACAATACCAACACTGCTAACTACACCATCACTATATTATGTACAGGCCTTGCCTAGTTTGACGGTGATTAAAACAATACCAACACTGCTAACTACACTCATCACTATATTATGTACAGGCCTTGCCTAGTTTGACGGTGATTAAAACAATACCAACACTGCTAACTACACTCATCACTATATTATGTACAGGCCTTGCCTAGTTTGACGGTGATTAAAACAATACCAACACTGCTAACTACACTCATCACTATATTATGTACAGGCCTTGCCTAGTTTGACGGTGATTAAAACAATACCAACACTGCTAACTACACTCATCACTATAATATTATGTACAGGCCTTGCCTAGTTTGACGGTGATTAAAACAATACCAACACTGCTAACTACACTCATCACTATATTATGTACAGGCCTTGCCTAGTTTGACGGTGATTAAAACAATACCAACACTGCTAACTACACTCATCACTATATTATGTACAGGCCTTGCCTAGTTTGACGGTGATTAAAACAATACCAACACTGCTAACTACACTCATCACTATATTATGTACAGGCCTTGCCTAGTTTGACGGTGATTAAAACAATACCAACACTGCTAACTACACTCATCACTATATTATGTACAGGCCTTGCCTAGTTTGACGGTGATTAAAACAATACCAACACTGCTAACTACACTCATCACTATAATATTATGTACAGGCCTTGCCTAGTTTGACGGTGATTAAAACAATAGCAACACTGCTAACTACACTCATCACTATATTATGTATTTTTTGTAAAACAAAATAAAAGTGTAGCCCATGTAAGAGAAAGCATGAACAAAATAAATAAATATATCTGAATTGATAAGTTCGTGTCATAACAAAGCTACATACAATATTCATGCAGAAACTGATAGTTGAAGTTAAAAAAGGAGTCACATAATGTAAAGATAAAATAAGGAAATTGACACTGTGATGGTAAATGTTGATGGAGATGACACGTAAGTCAATAACCACATAGATATTATGAATAATGTAAGAACGGTACCTACACTAGATTATTATTGTCACAATATGTAATATTGCAACAAAATCCTTGAGAATCGTCACGAAGTGATGATTCAACAATGATATGTATATTTGTATTAATTAATCCACAATCAAAATCATTCATTATAAATTATAAACAATACCTTGTTATCGGTTGCAAATGGCGAGTTTACTGTAAAAATGACAAGATACATAAACACACAATAAGTATGTGCATATATCATGATGACTCCAATTCACTTTTCTAATCTGTGCACAATAGTTTAGTTAATACAGTTAAGTTACTTTTAAAAAATGCAAATAGGTACAACCCAGTAGCGGAACTGCTTATAGAAACCGAAAATCTTGGCTTGCCTATGAATATTATGTTAAGTAATTCTAGACCTAATTTTTTTGTCTGCTTCATTGAAACAATACTACAAGATTGAAAATTCAACCGGATGTAGATAAGATGCTTGACAGGGCCACAAATGTAAATATTACTTTGGCACGTGATTTTAAAATATATTCATAGGCCCGAGATTTCAGTTGGCCCTTAAATCGTTGGATTTGGTAATCCAAGTTAAAAGTTTAGGGAAGATTAAATTTCATTCGCGTATTTCAGTGCAAAATGAAACGTCAGTTACGTTATCTTCAACTATAGATATATTTTACGTTTTTCTATGGTTATTGTCTGTAACGCATCTGTCAAATTGTAATAACCTTAAATGATACGTGACTAAATATTATTTTATTATTATAACAACACATTATTTTATTTGTTTCATTACACAGCATGTTACTTTTTCAATTTTTTATACCGATCGATGTTTTTTTTAATTAAAATCAAACATTGTAGTGAAAAAATGTCATTGAATATGTACTACGTACTTCAATGCAAAATGTATGTACATTTTACAGATGGATATGGAACTAAGTGATAATGGTAAAATAGTGTCTTATGTAGAAAATTTAAGAATTCACATTATATATATAGAAACAGGATGTATCAATTTAAAAAGTGGGATGAAAAAACATCGCAAAAATAAAGTTGCGTGCCTGACGTTTCATTATGGCTGACAGTTTATTTCGTTTGTTGTCAGGCAATACATTATAATTATGTAAAATATAAAATAAATATTAAATACACGAACCACTTCTATATCAAGTCTTTTATTTTAACAACAAAAATAAATCATGATTATAATTATTATGCATAGTTATTTGTAGAATAAAATGAAATAAAACATTAAAGCGTGCGGCGATTAGTACGCCACCTGGCGAAAAAGACTAGAAACAATACTTAACTCAAGATTAAGACACGCGATCCGCCAGAAACGTCGAGTTAAATATTTGTCGTTCAGTGACGTATTTAAGGGAAGATTAGGTACTGAAATACGCAATATTTTTGTTAAACTTGAGTAAAACTCCTAAGGGCCGACTGAAATACTGGGCCATAGCCACTCAAATGAACAACTATGCTAAAAAAACATTAAATTTTCGACATTTCTCAATTTTCTTTCAGGGTTTGCCTAGTCCAAAGGTTCTAGTACAACCTATATGTCTCCTGTGAAATATTATAATAATATGTACACTGCTAGCCATAGAACATGTATACCTAGTTGGGCAGCAGTTATCTATTTTTAATGAAGCATATATAAATGGTGTGATAATGTAAGACAAAAAAGGATGTATAGAAAATGATACAGAAAAGAATTAAATGAGAGATAATTCATGTATAAATTTATTTAATATCAGGAACACAAAGCCATATATTTTTAAGACTTTGGAACGATCTTCGGGATTCTGTGTTTCCACCTTCTTAAAACCCGAGTATTTTTAAGATCCGAATAAACATTTTATTTAGCAGATTGCAAACCTCCCCAAAGCTACGTACCTGATGCGCTTCTTCGGAATAGTAGAATGTAAATTTCAGAGTAAGAGTATCTTTTGAGACTTCACGTTGCCCGGGTCGGTTAATAAATATACTATACATTCACACACAAGTAGTGCAGTCAGTATGAGTATCTATAACAGCGGTGTATATTATGTAGATAACGGTAGCTCACAGATCAGTATTTAACTAATAGTTAACAGTTAACTGACTGTTATACAAGACATATGTATACATAGACACGTAACATTACACTACATACTATATTAATTGCTATAAAACTACATACATTCTGCGTGTGGTTTACAATATTACGTGCTTCATTGACTTTACATCTAAGCCAACAATACTGACACATTAAATTAGGTGTTTTTCCTTTTTAAGAATTTGATGTATATCAATATCAGTAAGACGTGGACACGACAGAAGATGCACGAAAGTAAAAAGCCAACGAACGGATAAACGTGTAATGTGGTTAGGTTAAGTTAGTCTTTAATAATAATAGCGACTCGCGCGAGCGAGTTGCTTTATAAATTGAATCGAAATTGGCTGCAGGAAAATTTTTATCAACACCTTTGTCATTTGAGGTTAGGAATATGTTTATTATGTTTTCGCATTTGATCATATTTTTTAAATAAATTATATAGGTATTTTTTTTAAATAAAAAATGAATATGTCCTTGTTAACAAGTACATATACATCTTCCTACGTTTCCTAAAATAAGCATAAATGTTTGTGTTACAGGTGAACGAAATCGGTCGAGGCAGGATTCGAACTAGCGACCACTGGATTGTTAGCCCAGTGCGATAACCGCTCTGCCATCGACCCGTCCAAAAAACATGTTATTACGTAGTTGTATGATTTTCAATACTGTTTATTATTTTTCATGTTGAAAATTTTCGCGTTTAATGTCAACTATGACAGCTGATCCGTTCCGACTGTTCCGAGTAATGCGAGCTGTGATGTATTCTAGAGAAGTCTAGTTAAATTCCGTCTGATGCGCCTGCGTACGATCCGTCAGCTGCGCCTGTGTGTACGCCAACATCTAAGTGGACACATTCACAACTAGGTATATAGTGTACTTAATTGGCATTTTTGTGTTGACCACAAACCGTTCGTTACGTTTGTATCTAATAAACAATTGCATAAAATATAATATCGCAAATTTAATGATTGGAGGTTCGCATAACGGAATGTTCTCAAGTGTCTAATACGGAAACTCACACACAGATGGTGCTATATCAGATAATTGTGATCTAAGTAGAATAAAAAAATAAACACATTTATACCGTTGTAAGAATAAAATGACATACTGTGACATCTATAATATATCCATAGGAGGTCAAACTTTCTTCAAATTAGTATGGAAGTATCATAATATTGACGTTTAGTATTTAACGAACGACATACAAAATGTACAATGAAAACCCGTCCAAATTCACGACCTGGTTTCGTTAATGAACTGAAGTTTATTTGACACGATTGACAATGAGGTTCGAATGGCAAGGATCTAACCTACAAGACATATATATGTTCGTCCTATAGTGACTTAGAATCCAGAGCAGACACTGTCCGTATCAAAAACCTTCTCCGAAACAGTGAAATGAAGGCATATCATGTATTTATATTCAAAGGATTATGTGCACAATGTTATGAATTGGAATATGTCGTTTATCTTAATATTTTATGCTTTTATTTTCATTGTTTATAAATTGGGTACAGAACAACCTCGATCAGTGATGATAGAGGGAAGGAACATCGAAAGAGTAGATTCATACATTTACCTCGGACATAAGGTAAAGCTAGGTGGAGACAATCAGGAAGCAGAGATCGAACGCAGGCGGGGCCTTGCATGGGCTGCATTCGGTAAACTGTCGTATATTCTCAGATCCAAACGATTTGCAAACCACTTGAAGAAAAAAGTATTTGATATGTGCATCCTCCCAGTACTGACATATGGTTTTGAAACTGTTATTTTTACAAAACGTACAGTACAGAAACTTCGAGTAACGCAAAGAGCAATGGAGAGGAGGATGCTAAACATTAGTCTTCGTGATCGAAAACGCAACGAATGGATCAGAGAAAGGACAAAAGTTACCGATGTTGCATACAAGGTAGCTTCCTTAAAATGGAATTGGGCTGGCCATGTAGTAAGGACAGCAGATGATCGATGGACCAAACGCACCCTGGAGAACTGGACGCAGAAACCCGGGCAGACCGCAAACGAGATGGTCTGACGACATCAAACGAGTGGCAGGAGGTCAATGGCACAGGGTGGCGAGGGATAGGGAAGCATGGAGGTTGAAAGGGGAGGCCTATGTCCAGCACTGGACGAATAATGGCTGATGATGATGATGATAAATTGGGTATGTTTGTTTTTTTATATATGTATTTTATGTAGGTACTATATTTGATGTACCCACATAATTAAGTACGTACTATATTTTGTATCTTTTGTGAAAACTTTATGTAAATGGCAAACGCCGTAATGAAATGAAGTGAAGTGAAATGAAATGAAATGAAATAAAATAAAATAATAAAATAAATAAAGTGGACTAAAAGAAGCAAAGAAATTTTCAAAAAGAATTCCGGGTAAAAAAAGTCATTCTGGCGTTTAAAACGGTATTTTTTTTTCAGTGTATAAAGCTCCCAAAACTGGAAAAGTTTTAAAATACTGGCAACATTTATTTAATCGGCTGTGGCCCATCAGCTATTCCTACACATTATTTTGTCATCCGATACGTTCTAGTCTAATTGTAAAGTTGCATACTATAATTAAAACGAGCAAATATATATTGCATTGTTGCAGAGGGTATTGTCACATTAATTGTCAAGCGAATATTTTATCTCAACTAAAAATTAGCACAAGGATTCATTACTCTAGTGTTATACCAGTGTCATGTGTAACACGTTTTATAATGCGACACACATTCCAAGGAATATTAATCTTTAAATTATTTCTTCGACACCTTCATTTCAAGTATAAAATAATGCGCAATATGCACACCCATACCTACAAAGCGAAAAAAAAATACGCCGAGTTATTGAGTCACTTCTGGAGTGGTGCCCTCCAATACATATTGATACCTTTGATACTCTTTGAAAGCGTTCTGTAAGTCTGATTGACGACCCATCGTTGACCGATAGATTGTCAATCACTAGACCACAGACAGAAGTTCGACATTATAAATTTATTCTACAGCCCGATTCACTTAAACAATTATAGTACACCTTAAACCAGTCGCTTCTCGAACTCTTTTATTAACACAGTAGCCTGTGGAACGATCTTCCTAATTCTGTGTTTACAGCTTCTCATAACCCGGGTCTTTTTAAAACTCGAATTAATATCTTCCTGAGCAGATTGAAAACCCTCCCTAACGTATTAGTGTATGATATGATTGACATAATATCAAGAAATATTGAAGTATTTTTCAAACTACGCTTATGTTCTTTGGTTACTCGTGGATCGAAAAAGTACTTAAGATTACTCTTGTTTCGTAGATCCAGAAATTAAGAAATAGCAAAGACTTTTGGTGTGATCTTGTATCATTAAACAGCGCTATAAAAAATAATATTACTACATTTTAGCAGCAAAACGAAGGTTATTCCATAATATTCTTCCGCTTACGCGATTGGAGTTACCAGTGATGATCAAACGGTATCGGATGTCAGCGGTAAAATATTGTGTCTTAGGATGCTGTCTGTAATGCCTGGTTTACACCAGTTTAGTGAAGTGGCAGGTTACAAGTGGAGTGGCTAGTGGACAGTAACCGTTTACACTACAGACAGACAAGTGTTATTTCTTCCGTCGCGATGAACGTACAACATCAGTTAGTGGCGACAACCCGGAGTTCATAATTTAAAAAACATAATGACAATTAAATGTTTCGTTTTCCGTCTTACTATAAAATATTATGGTAGTTCATGCATAAAATCAACAAATGACGCATGTTCAAATGCTAAACAGAATTTATTTATATAATAAGAAAAGCTGTATCCTCCGAAGAGGAAAATATGAGACAGCAGAATAACTCTCGACATTCGCTATATGGTCACATCTTCCCACCCTCAAGAATCAAGTCTAGAGAAAAATTTTTCTCAGGAATACAATAGCATTAACCTCAACCAGCGAAAAGAGAAGAGTTGTGGTGTGGAAGGAACGGTTAGGAAGTGAAAACTTCCATGAACCAACAGAGATACTTCCAACGGGTCACCGACTACCATATATAACCTGGAAATCCCTGAACAGACTATGGACGGGTGTAGGAAGGTGTAAGGAAAACCTGAACAGATGGGGAATGCTAGAGGCTGACCAGGGCATATGCGAGTGTGGGGAGATGCAGAACATGTCACACCTGCTGAATTTCCCGCTTATGGAGGAAGAGTGCTCTGAGAAGGACCTATGACGAGCAAATGAAGATGCAATTATGGCTGCAAATTACTGGAGGGACACAATACAGGTTGATAATCTTGGACACAGAAAGTAAGAAATATAATACAGTAAAGTAATAAAAATAGCTAGAAGTAAAATTTCTACATACATAACGACAACGTGAGAGTAATCTATTCACAATAATATCGTAGGTATCGGAGAGAGTTCTTTCTATTAAACCTCATTATAGAGTTCTTTCTATTACACCTCATTATTATATTTTAGGCTGTGTGTACAAAACATGCGACGAATATGTGTACTTGGGAAGCATATTTCAACGGAATGGACGACTCGATAAAGAGATCGAAAGAAGAGTTATGGCAGGAAACAGAGTGAATGGAGCACTAAGACCAATTATGAATGATCGCAACATATCAAAGGATGCCAAAGTTGCCATTCATAACGCCGTCGTAGTGCCAACCTTGACGTATGCAAGTGAAACCTGGACATGGCAGAAGACGCATGAAAGTAGAATAAATGCAGTTGAAATGAGATCGTTAAGAAGGATTTGTAATAGAACGATGTATGACCGGGTAAGAAATGAGGACATAAGGAAAGAATGTAAGATGAAGAAAGATGTCATTACTAGAATGAAAGTGAACACATTTAGATGGTTTGGTCACATGGGGAGAATGAATGAGGAGCGCCTGACGAAGAAAATATACAGAGCGGAAAGGAATGGAATGAGAGGTCGGGGACGCCCAAGAAAGGGATGGCACGACCATGTGAACGAAATTTTGAAAGACGGAAATGTTAACGGAAGTGTGAGCAATAGACGAGCATGTATGAGACGATGCATGAATTTGGACGAAGCGAGGGATGCGTGCCAGGATAAAATGTGGCGTTCGGTTCTCTCTGCCTACCCCGCAAGGGACATGGCGTGATGGTATGTATGTATGTGTACAAAACATTTAGTTTAGAATAACCAAATGTTTTGTAGTCACTATAGTTCGGTTAATTTTAACATGAAATTTTGTTACTATCAACCTTTTTTTTCAGTGTGGTGCCGCGCGGGAGGATGGGAAAAAATAGAAAGCGGTTATATCTCGTACAGGTTGACTCACTACTGTCCGAGATGTTCACACAACTGTACTTATTCACTCTACTTACCAATTTGACTTAACACTAAACCAATATAAACAAGGCATTACATGTTAAGTTAGCTTGCAAGCCAAGTTGACTCGCTACTGTCCGAACTGTTTAAAATACTGTACTTAACAACCTGACTAAGCACAAAACCAATGTAAACGAGGTATAACATAGCATGCTGTTGTGCAGGTACCAACATTATAATGTCCAATCCAGGTAGGTGGTGAATTGTTGGCGGTTAGTAAACAGGTAATTACCTCAGCAGGTAAAGTAAACAAGAGTAGGCTTAACAAGTTATACACAGTGTATATATACACAAACAAGTCCTTAGGAAATTGCGTGTGCCAAGTGTTGTGGGAGGATTGATCTGGTTTAGAGAAGGGAAAGGAAAAAAGGACAACTGGATGATACACAACAGTAGCGAATCGTCGGAAAACAAACTTCTTTTTCTTTTTTCGTTATTTATACCTAATGTTCTGTTTCGACAGAAAGCTACTACTCTCGGGATGTCGAGGTCTAACGGTCCAGACGTCTTTTGGGAGGTCTTCCATGAAGACGATCTCCGGGGAATATTTGATATTTGATCAGTTGTCCGCCGTGGCAAAGGCGTATTTTGTTTGACTTTTGTGCAGGCGTCATGGGTTTGATTCCCGGCAGGTAAGATTTCATTAGAGTTCATAATTATTACTAGAAAGACACATAAATTTAGGCCACACAATTGTAGTACAAATTATACTCACAATTCCTACATATACAGAACGTGTAGTAACTACAATGCGTTCTTTAACGAAAAAGACCTTTGTTAGAGTCTATTTACACACTAAATAAAAAATTAAATTGAATTCAAAATTATTAACGTGGTCGATACGTGAATATGCGTTGTTTATATAAATTATAGAACACAATATGCGTTGTTGAAAAAAATATTGAATTTGCTTATCTCATTTTATTGTAGCGCCATTTTATGGCAATAAGATCATTGCAATGGCGCTTTTGCTTAAAATTGTAGGTTCTGCGAAACAAAGTAGTCTTCAGTAAATGAAAACCTCAAAACTGCGCTCCACGCTTGTCAGAGAGAAAATTATTCCAATACGTCGACGATAATATTGATGTTGATAATTATTCCAAAACCGACTGACGCGATATCGAGTAAGGTCATATTATCAATCTCTAAACACTTGATTAGAGGATATTTATTATCAAACAATCGATAATTTAACAAAACTAATATTAACATCATATTATATACATAGAGGTGTGGATGTAAATAATCAAGATAAAACTATAGTAGTGGTGAACATATCTAAAATATTTCGTTAAAAGAAACTTAAAAAATAAAGAGAAAATATCACATATTCTCAAATTGAATAAGTATTCTATTTATCTTCTGTTGCACACTATTACAGAGTCAGTTAACATACGTTCTGACGAAGAAACTATCGTATGAAATTTTAAAATTGTTTCCACCGGGACCATCAGGTGGTCATGTCAGTTAGATACAATCTAACTGACTGGACCACGAAAGTCGATAAAAATAACTAATAAAACATAAACTCAGCACTACCAGAAATTTAAATTGATTCAAACGTTGTTTGGCCTTGGGCAATTGCACAGGCTTTTTCCACTCCAGAACTAAGTACACTGATAATCACGCTCCAAGTCGACTTAGAGTTTTTTTTTCTTTTTTGCATAAAATATATTCACAAATCGCATTGCGATGGCAGACTCCGTTCCGTGAGCGCGCTTCGGTGGGCGGACCGCCCGTTAGTGCACCGAGAACGACATTAATTAGCCGTCCCACGTGGGTGATGCAACCGCTCACATTTCTGCATTTACAGCATCCATATTAGCTGCATCGGCACGCGAAAACTGCATACTAGTTATTTTGCTATGATACCACATCCAGCAATTAATTTATGTGACTCTATAACGCGGCTCACTTCTTCATCACCCATCTAACTGTGCTTTGAAACAACCGTTTCGTCAACACAACAATTGCGTGTCGATCGATACAATTATGTCTTTTTAATCAACAGGTGATTGCTGTTGAGTCTGCTGCCTAGGTTCAATTCAGCGGAGAGATTTTTTTGTAAATTGTTTCCACGGGCATATGAAATATAGAAAAGGAATCCAAATTCGAAATAGATAAAATGTAAAGTCGGTTATAAACTATAATGTAGGAGTAAAGGATGTATAGCGAGGAGCAAGTCACGTTTATATATTACAAACAACAGCCACAATCTAGATTCAAGGTACGAAACTACAAAACAAATATTATCTTCAATGTCATAAATTATCTTTAGTTTTTGTGGTGAAACTGATAAAATGTTGAGCTAAAATTTTATGTTGAATGCATCGCAAACAAAGGGGTGTAATAATGAAAAAAACAGCGTAGTATCGCAATGTTTTACTGTCAGAAATTATTTCTACAGTAATATGTAAAATATTGGTTAGCCAACTTTCCGGTAACGTGAATATTCACAAAACCTACAAGCTTGGGCGAATATTTTTGAATACGCAGTTAAAAAAGTGAAGACACGAATACAACATAATCTATCGAGGCGTTTCTTATCATACTGTGAAGATGGTCACTAGATGACCGATATTAGACAGTCTCATTAAGATACAATGGAATTTAAAATTACCTGATTTGTTTAACCTAGACATTTTTATTTTACCAATTTGCTAATTGTCTATTGAGGGGTTAAGTAAAGACAATAATGAATCGATAACAACAACTACACAGTTATAAAATTCCCAAGAACCATTAACTGAATATTTTACAACAACAGTTCTGGGCTTCGGCACAATTATATTGACGAACAGTTCCAATAAAGATGCACTAAATAGTCTGCGAGAATTGTTTTCGAGAATACGCGTATTGTATCAACAATGCTCGCATGACTTTCAACGTACATAATATAAACTATCCACAGTAGGTACTTTTTTATACTTAATGTTTCAAACACAAAAAAATAAGTTTTGACAGTTTAAGTTTTGAGCATAGAACGGAACAATTCTTTGTACCTTGGTACGTATTTTAACCATAAACTAATCTACCTATACGTTACGTTAGTTGTTTACGTTCATTGTTTAAGAAAGCTTGTCTAATCATAACATTATTATGTTTTTAATGATACGTTTCATTTTGTAAAGGCTATATATAACCAATATTGCTTTCCATGGATCACTTATCTTCCATGGATCACGAATCACGAATTGATCTCCGTTTAGCTAAAAACAAATTTGCAGGGCCTTTTTTTACATTGTATAAACAGTTTGTCAGTGCCTACCTACGTTAATTTTCCGTAAAATGATTCATGTTTATGTATATCATATTCGTTGACACCTCCTTCTGACTGTGTGTCAGTCCCAACACAGATATTAATAAACGTTTTCATCTGCTCATGCGCAGTTGTTGTTACTACGGCTGCGTGCTGTTTATCGTGCACTGAATACACACAATGCACACAAACACATATAAGGTACCTCTATACCTCATCGTGTTATTGGTAGAGAGAGCCATGTGTCTGTTTCCAACTTTGACTAAAACATACCATAGGTGTGTACAGTACAGAGTACGTTGTTAGGTACATATTAAATCTTTTGTTCGCCGTTCTCATTATCTGTGGCCTGTGTAATAAACAAAACCTGCCACACAATACTTTGGTTACGTATTCATATACTGTATGCATTGACTGATAACTACTTGACGCGAAATATTTATTTATTTTCCGTTTTCAGCAGTAGATTGAGAGAACTTTAGGATATAGCACGTACATTAAAAAATCTTTCCTTATTTGTCATGATATTCTTCAGCAGATTGCTAACCCTCCCCAACGCTACACAGTGCGCTTCTTTGAAAGACTACATTGGACCCAAATCCCAATATCTGGTGTCCTTTATGTAGCCACGTTAAATAAACTAGTTTTTATTGTAAATACTTTTGATGCCCTGGAAGTTGCAAGATTTGTCTTGGTTTTATTATGGCCTATGTATGTAGTCTTGGTCATCACTAATTTGAATATGGCTGAAACATTAGTCAGAGACGCTCGTATTTTCACACGTTTTAGGTGATGGGGTTAAAAAACAATCCATCGTTACATAACTATGGTCATAGATTGGTCATCACACATTGGGTGCTGGAACTTTAGTCAGACATACTCCTTTAGATAACCTTTTGGTTGATAAAATTGGACATCTAATCATGTCATCTATTATTATCATTATTATTATTTACGAAATGCCTTTTACAATGCCTTGTATTGGAATATTGCTGGGACTTCGGTCAGAAGAAATGCCCTAGTTTAAACATCCTTTGGCTGGTAATCTTTAAAAACTGACTGATAATTAACATTGATTCGCAGTTTTCTACTTTCATTACCTACGCTAAGTTTCTACCAGCATAATCTAATCATATCAAATGCACAACAGTTTAATGCGCCTCTCTTCCGGCACCACGGACATGGTGTTTGGTTATACTAACGCCAGTTTCAACAAACAACGTATCGGGAGTGGCGGCGTCCAAGAGTGTGTGTAGCTATGTCTGCTGATGTTAAATATTGCAGCTGATGAAAGAAAATTAGCATTGACTCTATTTACGGGCGCTTGCTGGGCTACCAGTGTATGTATAAATTACAAAGGAGTCTCTCTGCACACGGTTTCAATAAAACACGGTACAAAAACTATAACGAAACTAATTCACATTATTTTTCAGTTTCAATCTCGGGAATTTCATTGCATGCATTACATTACTGACGCAACAACCCTTGGTGGGCCTTGACCTCCACAAAGAGACGACGCCATTCCCCTCTGTCGACGGTTTTTCTCCTCCGGTTATTCACCCCTATGAGCTCAGATCCTTCTCCGCATTACTTTCCACTCCATCTCCAAGTATATCTGCTGTTTTCTCAGAAATATTATCTCACCAATGTGGATTTGCAATGTGGCAAGGCAATTTTTTTAATCTCTTTCACCTAATAAGCACTGTGTCTCACAACCATACAGCAAAACTATCTACACATATGATTTTGCTAGTTTCGGATTTAGTTTTGATTCCTCCGCATTACTCTCCACTCCATCTCCAAGTATATCTGCTGTTTGCTCAGAAATATTATCTCACCAATGTGGATTTGCAATGTGGCAAGGCAATTTTTTTACTCTCTTTCACCTACTTAATAAGCACTGTGTCTCACAACCATACAGCAAAACTATCTACACATATGATTTTGCTAGTTTCGGATTTAGTTTTGATTTCGGAGTCCACGTTGTTGGACTGGAACAAATAACGAAACCGATCCAGCATTAATTTTTATTTTTGTAAACACTTTTTACACTATATTACGTTGAACGTATCCACCGTGCAAAAAGAGACTCCGGTGTGATTCTAGAAAGCCGCGTTTCGTATGCATCCCGAGCCACAATGACGAGAGCGGCCGGAAGAAATGCAGGCGCATAAGCGCACGCGATAATGAACCCGAACGAATTGAGGCGGAAAAAGAAACAAATGAATAAGTAATACAAAGCGATAATAACCATCCGGTGTGCCACAAGGTTCAATTAAGGGGACAACATTAATAAACGTTGATAATGCTTGTGTAATTGTTGAAATTAAAGCAATCAAAGACAATACACATTAAAGAAGGATGTCATAAAAATTTAATAACACTTTATAGCTATCAAAATGATAACTAAGCCGACATTTACGCATGCGAGTAAGCCATTGGACATGGTAAATGACGCGCTAAGTTCCCGGTACCCAATTTGGACAGTCGAGGCAGAGGACTTCAGTATTGAATCCGCTTGGAAAGAAAAATGGGCCAACGTGAACG
Organism: Molanna angustata; assembly: GCA_963576475.1. NCBI lineage: Eukaryota > Metazoa > Arthropoda > Insecta > Trichoptera > Molannidae > Molanna > Molanna angustata. Next base: position 16,056,839 of record OY754989.1, read on the forward strand.
TACAGAACAACCACCTAATTGTGGACCCAACAACCCGAGTACCTGGATTCGACCTGCCACGATAAATATGGGTACAGCAAAACAGGGTAAGAACGGAACAAGGTTGCTGTAACTTCTTGCTGATGGGGGAAGAGGGAGAACCCAGACTGTGAATGTGGAACTGACCAGACAGTAAATCACATGGTACAAGACTGCCAGCTCAGGAAATTTAGCGGCACCCTCCAGGATATATCCACGAGGCGGGACCGGAGGCGGTGGAATGGTTGACAGAGCTTGATCCAAGGCTGTAAAACTTAGACGCTGCCCATATGGGTGAAGAGGATACAAGTACCAGAGCCACACGAAAAGTAACTAATGAAAAACTACTGACAAAGAAAATATTCAAAACTGAACGATATCCTGAAAGAGAGCAACGAAGTTTTGAGTGTCATTAAAAGAATCAAAGTGAACACTGAGATGGTTTAGCTAAATGGGAAGAATGAATGAAGAACGCCTGACGAGGAAAATAGTTAAAAACACCAATGAAATAAGAGGTCGCAGTCGTCTAAGAAAATGATGGCACGACCGTGTGAACGACATTCTGAAAGAGGGAAATGTAAGAAGCTTGAAATTTAGACAAACGAGTGTGAGACAATGCATAAATGTAAACGGGGCGAAGGACGCAATGAAATAGCAAAAGAAATGGAAAGTCACGTTCTCTCTGCCAACCTCGCGAGGTACATGTCATGTATTTATGATATCATGTATTATGTATTTATGATATTATTTACGGAGTGGGACATATTTCGAATTGTGTGAAGGATTTTGTATTTTTATGAATTATTGTGTTGTTTTTCTTTTGTTTAATGCGAGTTTTGTTTTATTTTTACCATATTTTTATAATGGCCAAGAGGCCGTGTATGTAATAAATAAATAAATAAATAAATAAATAAGATAAGGATCTATAACAAAACAACGAAATGCAGTATGTTAATAATATATTCAGGGTTCGGCTTCCTGTCCGGACATTTTCTTTTGATCCAGTTAAATTCTTTGAAATCGAAATAAGAAGGAATGTGGTTAAAAATGTCGGAATGATATGTTTAACACGAAGTTTGACATTAGCCATAAAATACCTACATATGTTATTCGTGAGATGAAATTCTTTTACTGTTTTCTAAGCAGTAATATAGCGATATACCGATTCTCTGTGATATTAATAATCAGATTAATTTGTTAACTTTTTACTCTCCACTACTATGGAATAGTGGAGAGTCATGATTTTGCAAAATTTAAGCGTATTTTTTTACAAATAGATAGGTACATGTTGTACAATGGTGGTTTCATTGTTATTCTTCAATTTCTTACAATCATCCGTATATTTAGTAATATAAGTATGTGAGTAAGTATATAAAAAATATAAAAAATATTCCTAATATCTTGAAGCTCTTGACTTTCAAATCCGACCCCAATTTCGCTGAGAACCTACCATTATGATGGAGAATAATGCGGTACGTAGGTGTGTTTTAATCGTTATAGCAATTCGGATCGGTTATGAGTTTCAAAAGTAAGACTACAGGAAGGCCCAAACTGCGACGAATGGATCATCGCTGATGTATCTAATCTGCAATTCAGAAACTGGAAAACAAAGGCTTCAGAGAGGCAAGAATAGAAGAGATTACAGCCAAAGCCCACCCAGGTCTGTCGAGCTTATGATGATGAATATCAACAAAGTCGACCGCTTTGGCACAGCGTGCTTGTGTCCTGGGTTAGATTTCCAGCGGAGGAAAAATTTACGTAAATTTTGCTTTTCTGCACAATAAACACTAGTTAGTAGGAAGAAATTGCCGTTTAGAAATTAAGGGAGTTAAGTGTAGGGAAATTTTTAGAAGGAAATAATTAAAAGCAATATTTTTTAAAGAATAAATATATCCTTGTAACAATTATAATATATACATCCTCATACATTCCCTATATTCTTTTTTTTTAATGTATGGCTTTTGTTGCCCGGTGATGTTCTTAGCCATTTTCAAGCTTAATATTTAACTAACCATTCTTGAGTTCCTAACTTTTATTTGATACAACACAATCTGTTTCAAAGTAAGAATAAAAATATATAAATTATTGTTTGCACACACCACACGAATCACGTCTAGTGTCGGGAAACAACAAAACTGACACCTTTGTTGGCAAAACAGCACCTTTCGATACTAAAGTCGCTAAGAACTGGTCAATATCTCGTACAGATGGACAACTGAAAGCCAAATGGTTGTGCTATACAGAAAGAAATCGGTGTGGCAGGATTCCAACTTTGTAACCACTGATGGATAATAAATATACTATACTAATATTCCTATTCAATAAAACATCTTTGTGGAATGAGTTATTAAAAAAATAAATTATAAACCAGTATTCGGATTAGCATATTTTGTGCTCTCAAAAAAATGAATGTATTATTACGACAATAGAAACGTAGCGACGTCGCTATGAAGGCAGCAGAATCACGAGCAGCTCCCGAATCATACAAAACGCCATACGTTCTTAGTCTCGTTTGAAATACCACTATTATAAATGTCTTAATAAATACCACTACTCGTTACAGACTTTAGACTTCTGGACATCCCACCAATGAAAAAGGGGCAGGCAGAAATTAAAAAAGACACACCATTAAACCGGATATTACACTAAATTTGATCACCGCGTCTACAGATGTAAAAATACACCACACCTTTCGGATAGAACTGTACCACAATGTTTGAGACCCGAATGTACAGTCCTAGGTAACTGAATACTAACTCCTAACCTCAGTGAAGTATTTAGTATTCTAGTTAGCAATTGCGGTGCAGAGACATCACTAACTAAATACTACGCCAAACTTAAGGTCCATGGCGTAGAAATTCACATTATTGTGTACGAAGAAAAGAGATTTCTATGAGATTATACTGACGAGAACAGAGATAGATAGTTTTCTATGGGTTTAGACTGACGTTTAAAATGTTTTTTTTTGTCATAAAAACACAAATATATGAAACCAAGCTTAACACTGACAGCTCGATGTCACGATTTTTATGAAATTCCAGCGAATTTTCGACATCTCGTATATGTAGATCACTGAATACTCTGTTTGGTATTTGATTTGACAAAATTACCGAATACATATTTAACAAAGTTGCTAAAATCATCATCCATCGAAAACATCTCGTATTTTATTATTAAACCACTCGTAAGGTTCCTCGCGATCAACCTTACTTTCTGACAGTTTGCCAATGATAGTTTACGCCAACGCGCATATACGCAAATATTGTATTTTTTTCCCTGTAGAGAGTCAAATGATATTTTTATTGACAATAACACATCTCAATAGAGACGAAGTTGGGATATTATAGAAGAACCAGGAACTCACTTCGTAAGCCCTGTAGGTGCCTGAGTTAATGAGGGCTATAAGGAAGCGTATGAGTATGTCGGCGAATAGCAGTAAAAAATGTATCATAGTAAGTTGTAGGTTTGTAATAAATAGTAAGTTGTAGGTTTGATAGTGATCCCCGAGTTATATTTTATGATCCTATGAAATATTTGTTAAGAGGCAAACAAATTATTATCATTAAAAGATCCACAAATTTCTTCAATCCAGAAGTTCTTTGCGCCGAGAACAACAAAATCAGAATACCGTATCAAATCCATCGGTATTTTCTAAACTTCAATAGATTTCAATATTATTTCAACCTTCCATAATGACAATACAGAGATTACATACAACAAGGGATGACGGGACGTGCCCTTCTGAAAAGATGCAGCGGAAAAATTAATCTCCTTATCGCGGAAAGAAACAATAAAACGAGACATACAAAACAGAAGAACTCAACAAAGGGAACTGGCACTGGACAAGAACGAAAGTGAAAAGACGGTGTGGCAAAATAACGCCTTTCTGCGAAGGTGTAACAAAATGGCGGATGACTTAAAGAATAGCAAAAAAACGAAACTTTCAGGTAGAAATAGTTGTGTAGGTATTGACATGATCTGTCTTTTGTCAGTCAGTTTGATAATTATTACCAACACTATTTACGAGACATTCGAGATAAGTACCTATATAAATATTACATACGTAGATACATACCATCAGGCCATATCCCTTACGGAGTAAGCAAAGAGAATCAAGCGCCATACTTCTCTTTTTTTGTACATCATCTATGCATCGTCTCATACATGCTCGTCTATTGTTTAAGCTTCTTTTGTTTCCTTCTTCCAAAATATCATTCACATTGTCATGTCCCTGCGCCACTGCTATTCACTCCATCTCTTACACCCATGTATATTTTTTTGGTCAACCGTTCATCTTTCATTCTTTCAGTATGTCCAAATGATCATCTCAGGGCATTAACTTTCATTTTAATTATAATATCCTTATTTATCTAGCATTCTCTCCATATCAAAGGATGCCAAAGTTGCCATTCATAACGCCATCGTAGTGCCAACATTGACGTATGCAAGTGAAACCTGGACATGGCAGAAGACGCATGAAAGTAGAATAAATGCAGTTGAAATGAGATCGTTAAGAAGGATTTGTAATAGAACGATGTATGACCGGGTAAGAAATGAGGATATAAGGAAAGAATGTAAGATTAAGAAAGATATCATTACTAGAATGAAAGTGAACACATTGAGATGGTTTGGTCACATGGGGAGAATGAATGAGGAGCGCCTGACGAAGAAAATATACAGAGCGGAAAGGAATGGAATGAGAGGTCGGGGACGCCCAAGAAAGGGATGGCACGACCATGTGAACGAAATTTTGAAAGACGGAAATGTTAGAAGTGTGAGCAATAGACGAACATGTATGAGACGATGCATGAATGTGGACGAGGCGAGGGATGCGTGCCAGGATAGAAAAATGTGGCGTTCGGTTCTCTCTGCCTACCCCGCAAGGGACATGGCGTGATGGTATGTATGTATTCTCTCCTTATTTTCTCATTTTATATTCTATCCTAATATGTCGTTATATTACATGCTCTTCTTATTAATCTCATTTATTCTAATTCCATGCGTCTTTAGCCACGTCCATGTTTCACTGGTGTGTTTCTATTGTTTATATATTATGTTCTAAGATTCTATAATATCTGTTTTGCTTGTTTTGATACTACATTATTATATTATTGTTTTTTTTTCATGTTGTTTGATATCTTCTGTTGTGGTAATGTGTTTTCCTTTTGTTTTTATTTTGTGTTTTATTGTTATTGGAGGTGGACAGAGCCAACAAAGCGGCATACTATGATCGATGCTTTAGTGTGAGCGGTCCATTAAAGTGGAATAAACTACCTCCTGATGTCCGCGGTGCTCAAAGCAAAGACACCTTCTCTGAAAAACTAAAAACAACTTAGTTTCGCAGAGCATTACAGAATTGAGCTACCAGCGCCCTTGGAATGATTTTAAATCATTAAACGGCGCTATATAAATTACTTATTATTATTATTATTATTATTGATAGGTACGTGTCTTTTTTGGGTGTTCACCTAGTCATCCGATGTTGATTTTGTTTTTTTTTTATTATTTGTTTATACTAAATGTAAGAAATTGTATTTTTTTATATCTAAATAAAATATATACAATACGTCAAAGTAGGCACTACAATTGCATTGTGTACTGCAATTTTGGCTTCTTTTGAGATGCTTGGATCGGACATTACTGGTCTGACTGCTACGTTTATTCAATAACCAGCTATAACTCTTCTATCAATATCAGGTCTTCCATTGCGTTTATTTTATTTTAATTTACTAGGCTTTTTCAACAGATCTGATAACAAATAACATTGTAAACTCAATATCTACAGAGATCAGTCCAATTATAAGAAGACGCAAATTAATACAAACAATATGGTTATACAAGTCAAGAAAAAAATAAAATTGCTGGTCACTGGAAGAAGGATAGATAGTGAAATGGAATGGGAAAGGGTATGCGGGATACGAAGAAATTTGCTCGCACCCACCAGCATCTCTAAATAATCCAAACCACACTATTGAAACAGAGCAATGTGTGGTTTAAACTAATTTATTCACAAGAAATATTTGTCTCTATCAAAATGAACGAAGCATCTAAAACGTGTATATCAGTAAAAAGTGTGGATTTATCATGTGGTGTATCAGTAAAATTGGTAATATTAACGAAATTTAGTGAATGAATAAAAACATAATATTTTGACAAGAAATTCTTCACGGATAACGATAAGAGAACTTTTCGAATATCTATGTAAAGCATAGAGAAAGATCTCGCGTGCATATTTTTTGGTAGAAGGGGCGTTACTCTATGATTTATTTATGGCGCTATACTTTGAACTTCGAACGCACAAAAGTACGTGTGTATGGTGTATTTAGTAAGTGCATGTTTGTGTATGTAATACAAAAATGTACGAAAAGGTTTATAAATAAAATCGAACGCCTTGGAAATTCGTGCGCCCCGCCGCCGCCGTATCATCAAGTCGATACGCCAGACATAATATGCATTAATTCACATACCGCAAAAGGAATCCGAACATTATTGTTAGGTTGAAGTACTGAAATGCATTCGATGCATATTTTGGATTTGAAATAATTCATTTCTTTCGAAATATTTCCGATGTCAAAATCAGAAATACATATTTATCACATAATTATTTTAATACATCGACTCAAGTGTTACTTTAAAACTTTGTTTTTGAAAAATATGTCATCTAATTGGTAAGTACAGTCCATAGATAGTTTAAATTCAAACACGGATAAAAAGATGGGTACGCATAAATGCCAAAATAGGGTGCAAAACCAAATAATCTACAAATACGTTGGGGAAAAATGCCCACCGGACTGTCAAAAAAGGACTGTAAACGTCACTTTAGAATACTTTAATAGCTCACAAGTACCACGTTTAAATATTTATTTATGTCTTTATAATTAACAAGCACTCGTTTTCTCTTCGGTATAAAACATTTATGTAGCGCGATTCGTCGGAGTAACAAACGCGATATAGGTACGGATTGAATGAATTTTTAAGCTCCTATGGTGTTTGATTTGATATAATTACTATTTGCATGTTACACATGAGATCCAACTGTCGATAGCGATAGTATGTATAGTTGAAGAATAAGAATCAAACTATAAACCAATAAATCCAAATTATAGAAAATTTTAACACATGTTGTTATGTATGTCAAGATAGGATAGTATGGAGGTAAGTCCTCTTTTCCTACCCGGAATATGAAAACTGCATGATGGTTTATGTATGTTTGGAGATTAAGTATCAAATTATTAAGTCTTCTTACATATTGTGTATAGGCGATTGCCATACAAATTGTATGAAGCAATGTCGTCACTAAATTCAATTTTTATGAAAATTGTTAAAAAAAATTGAGATGTAGGTACTTCTACAATGTTAATATTTTTTATAGAAAATTAAATGATCTAGTTGGGGTGTTTCGGCTTTTTTCGATATTTTTAAAAGATTTGGAAATATAGGCAGTTAAACTCATAAATTTTTCATAAAAAAATATTTTTAAAAAATATTTAGTAAATCCATGTATGGGAACATATATGCTGCGAGGCCTCTAGTTGGTGTTATTAGCATGCAAAAAGTCCACTACTCCATACAAAATGTTCCTTCGTACACGCATCTTGGCTTAATAATGTCGATTCATTCAGAGAATTGAATTCTCATCAACGAATCGACAGTTGGATAAACACTTCACAAGTGGCGAATTTATTGCCGTATAGCAATTTTTTCCAATTAATCAATGTTGTCAGTCCAGAGTAGAAAGATTTGCTTATAAAATATTTTTTCCTCCACCATAATTAATTTAAATTATAAAAAAATAAATAAATTATAGTTAAATAAACGAATTCTTCTAAACATTACAATACCGTTAAAGACGCCAATTTTAAAATACTTTCACTTTAGAATAAAGAATGTACTTTTTTCGTCAAAATTTGCCGCGTATTTTCAATGGAAAAAATAAGTACATCGACGACCGAGTACTTCGAAAATTGAATAACTCCCGCCATAAATAATACGAGAAATAATAAAAGACAATAACCATAGAAAAAAATTAACGATTGTCAATCTTCGCTTTACTTTTTTCATCTAATTAAATACAAGCAGTTAAATCTCGCAATGGATCGAAACAATGGCGATATTATTATGAAATTTCTATTATTTGCACGATGATAAATTTATTATTAGTAGTAAGTAGTAGCAGTCTCATTAAAATGTGTGAATAACAAGAGAAAATTTAAATAATAACAAAAAGGTATTAAGAAAAAAAACAATTGTTCGAATGTTATTCACAATAAAAAAAATTGATCGCTAGAAGCATCAAATTGATCCAAAATTATGTTAGTGCATATTTTACAGTCAATAACATGGTTAATAAATTATTTATTCTTTTACACGAGATGATACAAATATAAGTATTTATTATACTTATAAACACACAAACAAAAGGAATACACAGAGGGAAGAAAACCGAAAACAACTTTCCCACCTTGGAACTACAATACCCCATATTCAGTAACTATTGGAACTAAATTAGGAACATTCTAAAATTGTAGATTTTGGAGTTACGGTCTTATTTCAGCGTTATAAAATATAAACTTAGACTAAATGGAATAGGAACGTACCTATATTGGCCGGAACGTTCTTAAAAAGTTACTGAATCAGACGTATTATGAATAATTATGAAATTTTTATAATTTTCATAATTATTCAAAATACGTATAATTCAGTAACTTTTTAAGAACGTTCCAGACAATATAGGTATATTCCTATTCCATTTAGTCCAAGTTGATATTTTATATCACGCTGAAATAAGACCGTAAATCTAAAATCTACAATTTTAGTATGTTGCTATTTTAGTTACTGAATAGGAGGTAATATCTTCAATTTAATTTAAAGTTTTTTTTCGTGTTCGAATGTTGCCATCTATTATAAATAAAATAATATTATTTCCTACATATACAAAATATTACTATTAAAGAACTATTTCGCTATAGCACAATTGATTTTTTTTTTTATTTTATTTACCTACATAATAAAATGCATTTCGAAATATACAATCATAAGACACAAAAAAATATATACAACAAAAATTATCACTCTTATTAAAATGAAATATAACTGTGCTTATTTTTACATAAAATGAGAAGAATGACATGAAAAAAGCACAAAGAATCTAAATATATATCATTAAAAAGCCTTTGTCAACTTCAAGCTTCGCTTCAAAGAACATTGTGTCGCAAAATGTATATTATCGAAACATAAACAAACGAATATTATACCGTATTATACAACATGACGTATAATTAAGTATGACCAGTAATAATATTCAGTTCCTCGTTCAAAAAAAAACTCAACTTACCAGCTCTAGATTAATTCTGATTTATTAGTAAGATATATTTGCATATTAAACTACAATAATTTAACTTATTGTATTTCCATAAAAGACAGTAGTGGCAGTTGTCGTTTGTTAACGAAATGAATCACAGAAACGCATTTAAATATTTCCAAGGATTCAGACGACCCACACACACACCCAAGATTAATAAACATTCGATTATTAAATTTATCAATCATAACGTTGATAATAATATTAATATTGAACCGTGTAATCCAATACGACGATAATTAAATAATGACGAACGGGACACCCGCGCACATAAACATTAGCCATATAATAATATTCTTCGTTCCAAATTCAAAAGTGGCGGCAAATAATAATTAACCCGGGTCGCCTGTCGTGTTGATGTTGATGCATAGAAAAAACTTTTCAAAACAAACGAACGTTATCGGAGAAAGAAAAAAAATACGTAGGTACTTCTATGTGAGTACCGCACGCCTTATGAACGGTGCGGCATGTGTATAACGTGCATACAATGATAATATTATTAGCTCTTAGATCAATGAACACAATTAAAAAAAGAACTGCTTTTTATTAAAACACACACCCACTTTAATCACGAATACGGTTCACATCGCAGCGCACACGAATTTCACGAGTCGAAACATCGCGTTTGTAAACTATTTTCGTTCGCGAAACGGTGCGAGAAAACGACGAACGCAAGCTCCCGCCGCGGCTGTCGGAGCTGTACTGAAAACTTGACAAAACAAAAATCAACTTGACGGCGCGAACAGCCATGTTTCAACGCGGTGACGGGCAGGTATGAAAGGGTGACAACCATTCGTTTGTATGTCAGAATGTCCATTTTGTAATTAATAGCGCCTTTTATCGGACGAGATAAAACAATAAAAACCTGGTATGCGCATAATTATTCAAAGATCCATATTTATAGTTATTTAACGTAAAATTACACAGTCAAACTTAACTAGTAATAAAAATGAGAAGTTCACACAACGTAAAGGGAATGTGGGAAAATTGACAGCCATTAAAAAAGGAAATTAGTTCTTCGCACACAGATAAAAAACTGAATTCATTTTTAAAAATACAATGATGGATGCCACGATTGGGACATGTGTCGTTAAAATGTACTAAAATGCCTTCCATTGATGAAATGTGGAAGATAATGTTTACGGTGAAGCTCCAATGACAGCTTCACTTGTGCAAAATGAAGAGGAATATTTATTTATTTACATATCTTTGAATTTTTCTATACAAAATATAAACGAATATATTGTACACTGGCGGGCTTATTGCCATTAGGCAATTTCTTCCAACCATCCAGATCAAAATACCATAGTAAAAAATATTAAGAATTACATATTTATATTATGGTTTCTGTGTGATGGTGTCTATTATTATTATTTCCACCATTCAAGTACAAATTGTGCCATTTGACATGAGAATTTTATTTTAAAACAAAAAACAATTTTAAAAGATCCAGATCTTCAAGATCTAGGACACACTCGCAATGCGGAGAATTCGTTTGGTGAGGATTAGAGCATTCTATGGCCCAGTATTTGAGTTGGCCCTGTAATCGTTGGTTCTACAGCCAGTTCCATAAAAAACAGCAAAAGGACCCTTTAGTTAAAGGTTCTTTAGTAAAAAGTCGCCTTTAAGTCGTTGTGTTTCATAAATAATAATGCCGTGTACTTTAGTAAAGGGCAGAAATGTCACCAAAATACCTGAAAATTGGCAATATTGCTATCAAAATGTATGGAAACATAGCTCATAGCATAGGTAAATCTTTCTGTTTACTACCATATAATATGTTATTTCTGTCATTGAATTGATCATTGATGTATAGGACATGTTTATGGAACAAAATGTATGGAAACATAGCTCATAGCATAGGTAAATCTTTCTGTTTACTACCATATTATATGTTATTTCTGTCATTGAATTGATCATTGATGTATAGGACATGTTTATGGAACAAAATGTATGGAAACATAACTCATAGCATAGGTAAATCTTTCTGTTTACTACCATATTATATGTTATTTCTGTCATTGAATTGATCATTGATGTAAAGGACATGTTTATGGAACAAAATGTATGGAAACATAACTCATAGCATAGGTAAATCTTTCTGTTTACTACCATATTATATGTTATTTCTGTCATTGAATTGATCATTGATGTATAGGACATGTTTATGGAACAAAATCTATCAAAAAATTCTCCTTAGTTCTACTTTTCCATGTGGTCGATTTTTTTCCTATATACTTTTCACACGAGTGTCTCGGGACAGTAAAACCAATGGCTACCATAGAAAAAATACATTTCTTTAAAATCCATAGATGTCATAGCTAGATCCCTAGAAAGTGCACATACTTCAAAAGTTCTGACAGCCAGCGAATGATAATACTAAAACATCGTTGATGTATGTATAAATGTAGGTATTTCTATAATACGAGTTGTTTTTGTTTATTTTTTTTAATAAAAAAACTATTATGTACATCAAACTTTTGTAAATAAATATAAATGAAGTGTTTAAATATATTTTGAAAAGAATATTAGCCGTTTTACATAATCATTTATATTAAAATTATGTTGATCATGTAGGTTAATTACAATTTCAGTGATTTTATATCAAAAACTGTTTATTTTATTGAAATCAGACTTTCACCAATATTTTCTTCATTAACTTGATATTAGTATAGGCTATATAATATTATGAAAATATAGGTATCTTGAGGCAGCGCAAAAATAAGATCAGGTACGACGAACAGACCTTTCCTTGGGCAGCCCATTCCTTTCAATGGCATTTATATATGGAGGCCGCAACCTCCTCTTGACGCAAACATTTTCGTTTGTCTATAAATTTAAATTGCTATAATATCATCTTAATACCTTGATTATTGAAGAAAGAGCAAAAGAGAATTATAAAGTATGTAAAAAGGTAGTCAAAGACACAGTAAAAAGGGAAAAAGATGGTATAAAAGAGAAAGAAAGCCTGAAAATAGCCAACGACTTTCCTGGAAACATGAAAATGTTCTGGAAAGGCGTAGCGAAAAGAAAAAATGGAACTGTGAAAGCTTCGAAAGGAATAAATGATAAAGATGGAAAATAATTATGGACGAAGACGGCGTGAAAGAAAGATGGAAAGAATATTTTAAGGAACTGTATGATAGCGGAGTAAGTGGGGACATGAGTCAGAGAACATGGCAAGTAAGCGAAAGTGATAAGGATGAAATAACGCGAGAAGAAGTATTTGAAACAGTAAAGTAAAACACGCGAAAGCTGGGAAAGCTGCCGGATATGACAGTGTATCAGCTGAACTTATAAAATATGGCGGCGAACAGACGTTGGAGTGGTGTCTCTCTCTTTTCAACAAATGTTGGGAAGAAGGACACACTCCCTCAGACTGGAGAAATGCAGTCGTGGTACCTTTGTATAAAGGTAAAGGATCGAAGCTCGACTGCAAAAACTATAGAGCCATAAGTTTATTAAGCTCAGTTGGTAAGATGTATGCAAGGATCCTGGATCAAAGAGTGCGAAAGATTACAGAAAGCAAGATATGGGATGTCCAAGGTGCGTTTGTGGGCGGCAGAGGATGTATAGACCAAAATTTTTTTTCTGCGCACGGTCACAGAAAAGGTTCTGGATAAAAATCAGAAAATTTTCTGTGCCTTCATAGACCTAGAAAAGGCATATGATAAAGTTGTTAGAGAAAAATTATGGGATATACTAGCAGTGTATGGAGTGAAGAGCAAGCTGATACGCGCAATCGCGTCATTATATGAGAACAGCGAAGCATGTGTTCGTGTCAACGACACAGTGACAACGTGGTTCTCTATAAATAATGGCGTTAGACAAGGGTGCGTGCTATCTCCATGGCTCTTTAACTTGTACATTGATTTCTGCATAAGAGCCCTTAAGGATGAAAGCAAGGGTCTGAAATTGAGTACTGTAATGGTGCGAGATTTGATGTATGCAGACGATAAAGTTCTATTAGCAGAAAGTATGGAAGAGTTACAGTATCTTGTAAGTCAGGTATATGAAGGATGTATAGAGAATGGACTTAGGATGAATGCCAGCAAATCAAAGACAATGGTCTTTGAAAAGAGTGAAAGCAGAACAGCGTGTAAAATAAGAGTAGAGAACGAATGGCTCGAGCAAGTCGAAGAATATGTGTACTTGGGAAGCATATTTCAATGGAATGGACGACTCGATAAAGAGATCGAAAGAAGAGTTATGGCAGGAAACAGAGTGAATGGAGCACTAAGACCAATTATGAATGATCGCAACATATCAAAGGATGCCAAAGTTGCCATTCATAACGCCGTCGTAGTGCCAACCTTGACGTATGCAAGTGAAACCTGGACATGGCAGAAGACGCATGAAAGTAGAATAAATGCAGTTGAAATGAGATCGTTAAGAAGGATTTGTAATAGAACGATGTATGACCGGGTAAGAAATGAGGACATAAGGAAAGAATGTAAGATGAAGAAAGATGTCATTACTAGAATGAAAGTGAACACAACACATTGAGATGGTTTGGTCACATGGGGACGAAGAAAATATACAGAGCGGAAAGGAATGGAATGAGAGGTCGGGGACGCCCAAGAAAGGGATGGCACGACCATGTGAACGAAATTTTGAAAGACGGAAATGTTAGAAGTGTGAGCAATAGACGAGCATGTATGAGACGATGCATGAATGTGGACGAAGCGAGGGATGCGTGTCAGGATAGAAAAATGTGGCGTTCGGTTCTCTCTGCCTACCCCGCAAGGGACATGGCGTGATGGTATGTATGTATGTATCTTTTAATCATAGGGTATCTAAATTTATGTGAAATATAATATTTTTTTTATGTGGGATATTGGGTATTGCTTCCCCAAAAATAACAAAATTGTGGCTTACGAGTAATTACTTTTAACAAATTTATGGATTGAAAATCCTATAGTGCTACAATAAAGTCACATGTTTTACAAGTAATATGTGCAATAATAATAAATTATTAATTCATTTAAAAAAACAATAGAATCCATTACATATTGGCTATTTTCCTTTTGCACGTAGCTTTCTTTATCCAATCACAAAATTCACCTAATGATAATGTCGATAAAGACATAAACTTGCACACTGGAACATTTTCTTTATCTACATTTAAATGATGGGCAAAAAATTCATGGCTGGATTTTTTTTGCTTGGAATTTTGTTTTTTATAATATAGCATATACAAAGTGAAATATAGAGAAAAAAAGATATATATATATATATATATATATATATATATATATATATATATATATATATATATATATATATATATATATATATATATATATATATATATATATATATATATATATATATATATATATATATATATATATATATATATATATATATATATATATATATATATATATATATATATATATATATATATATATATATATATATATATATATATATATATATATATATATATATATATGTAACTCAGAGAAGAAAACAATAAAAGACACATTATAGAAAAAATCTGTTTATTAACACTAGAGTACTCGGCCCTTCAAGTACTCCTTGAGTGCTCGCGCGGAACACATGTGTCACCCATTACAATTAGCAATTTTTGATATTTTATTTAATGGAAATAAGAAAAACAAGTCCATGGGGTTTAAAAGATCTGAAAATGAATACTGCCTTTATGTAAAATCAACAGACAACGGTTACATATACTTACCAGTATTTGTTGACGATTTGTTGATATCAGGTACTGAAGAGGAAGAGGTGTCACATGTAAAAATAGTCTAAATAATAATTTTAAAATTAAAGACCTTGGTCCTGCATGTAATTACTTGGGCATGACTATTCACCAAGATATGGTTAAGAACCAAATTAAGTTAAATCAAACTGCCTATCTCACAAACATATTAAGAAAATATAATATGCAAGATTGTAAATCTATGTCAACTCCGTTAGGTGCTAACTTTGATCATAGTAGCTTAAAAAGAAAATCTTCTGAGAGCCCAGAGTTAGAAAGTAATTGTAGAAGTTTAATTGGTGCTCTCATGTATGCCATGTTATGCACAAGACTAGATCTCGGTATTTGTTTGAGTATACTAAGTCGCTATCAATCTTGTGCTAGCAAAGAACTATGGTCTGCCTTAAAAAGAGTCCTACGTTATATAAAGGGAACTGTAAATTTAAGTTTAGTGTTTGCATTAGACAATGAAAATATTAATGGGTATTTTAAATCAAACAAATGATTTGGTCTACATATATATTTTTTCCTGACCACTGGTATTCACCCTTTTCGGTAAAGACTTTATATTTTTAAACAGCTGTACTGTAGGTTTTTTCATTACCTACCTAAACACCTGCATCGACGTAATTCCCAACATAAACCATATTACAACTGTTTTGAACAATCCATAACTGCAAAAATGTACCGAATTTTAGTATATAAGAAAAAGCAGAGTTTTTATGTTTACCAGTTGATAAGGGCCTAATAAGCTGAAACGGTCGTCCTGGACTCAGGAAAAAATATATATGTAGACCAAATCATTTGTTTGATTTAAAATACCCATTATGGAATTCTACATATTCAACACCGTCAGCATTGACAAAATTAAAAAAAAAAAAAAAAAAATTAAAATATTATCGTGGGCTATGTAGACTCAGATTGGGCAGGATATAAAGTCGATCGTAAGCCAACTGCTGGCTATGTTTTCATAGTGCTAGGATGCACAGTTTCATGGATGTCAAGAAACCAAGCAGCGGTTGCCTTATCATCGACTGAAGCAGAATATGTAGCAATAAATTTAGCTGTAAGTGAAGCTTGTTGGTGGCAAAATTTGATTCATGATTTCAGAGTGTATGATGAAAAGGTAAAAATAATAATTTTTGAAGATAATCAAAGTGCGATCAAGATATGCAAAAGTCCATCTCATCATACAAAGCTGAAACATTTAGATATTAAATTACATTTTGTAAAAAATAAAATTATTAATAATGGTATTAACATTGCGTATATTCCAACTAATGAACAAATAAGTGATATGTTAACTAAACCTCTTGCGAGAAAGATATTTGTGTACTCAGGGATGGATTAGGATTAGAATGAAAACAACAATTTTTTTAATGTAAAAAAATATTTTTTTTAGACATGGTATTCATTGAAGAGGGGTATTGTTAAAAAGTGGCAATGAACACTAGTTTTAAAAAATGTTTTAGCGTAGATAAACTGCTCCCTGTCTACTTATCTCTGTGTGCCTAACTCTGTTCAATTTTGTTCAATGGTGTAAGACATATGTAAAGTTACTGTAAAGGATTTCCACATAAATAAATACATACAAGATTAAATATATATATATATATATATATATATATATATATATATATATATATATATATATATATATATATATATATATATATATATATATATATATATATATATATATATATATATATATATATATATATATATATATATATATATATATATATATATATATATATATATATATATATATATATATATATATATATATATATATATATATATATATATATATATATATATATATATATATATATATATATATATATATATATATATATATATATATATATAAATAAATTATTTATATAAATGATATATATATATAAATGTCTTTTAATATATATAAATGATATTACAACAATTTTCATTGTAAATTTTTAACAGACGTTCATCTGCATCAGACTTCAACCAACTTTTCGTATACATTGATAAAATGGCTGGGAAAGATAACCACTCTACTGTAAATAGTTTCGAATGTGATGAATGTAGATGTCGATATAAACATGAAAAAAATTCAAACGCGCATAGAAGAAATATTCATGGTATAACCACTGCTTGTAAAATAAATCCGGTTACTAAACAGGTAGAATGTAATCTTTGTAAATGTGTTTTTTCTACTAAATCATCGTTATTAAAACACAGAAAAAACGTACATAATACATCCAAAACCCGCAATTGTAGAATAAAGTGCTCAGAATGTTCTAAACATTTAGTTTCCTATAAAAGGTTGAGAGAACATTTTGTAAAAGAACATGAAAAGGAATTTCATATTGAAAAACTGACATTGAAATGCAATGAAGGTAAACTCAGACTTTATTTATTATTTAAATTGATAATACATTACATATTCTTAGAGAAATTGTAGCATTGAATGTATTTTTGATTACTTGACAAAATTGTTAATTTTTAGATTTTCTAGAGTGGAAGGAAAACTATGAGAGGAAGAATTTTTATTCTTATGTGTTGGATACTTCTTCTAAGAAATGTACATCTAATACAGTCAAATATTACTATCACTGCCATAGATCTAATTCTTATAAAGGGCGAGGAAGTAATCAACGATCTATAAAAAATATAGGAACAAACAAAATTGGAGCAGCTTGCCCATCTACAATTGAAGTGGTGGTTAAAGACGGCACATATTGTGTTACGTTATTTAGCACTCACATAGGACATGAAGCTGAAATTGGCAGAATAACTCTCCAAGCAAACGATAGAGCTAAACTTGCAGCTAATCACCAGAATGCATCTTTTTGATAATGTATTCATTCCTTTATTTTTATCATTGTGCATCAATGAAAGTGGTTTGGGCATGATCAGAGAATGATTGATAAAAGTGACTGTGGCCAACAGGAAGGGTCTCAGAAAATGGATGTATGGTTATAGACGAGGAAAATGTCAAGGAAAGATGGAAGGAATACTTTAAAGAGTTATATGAAAGTACGCAGTATGACAGTGTGACGTACGAAAGAGTACCAATAAATGAAATTGAGAATGACAGAAAAAATTTCAATAGAAGAAGTTAGAGAAGCAGTGAAGCATGCACGTACATGAAAGGCTGCGGGATTTGATTGCATACCAACTGAATTTATTAAATATGGTGGCGAAAAGACGATAGAATGGTGTCATTGCCCCTTCAACAAATGTCGGTAGGACATACTTCATCAGATTGGAGGAACGATGTAAAACGGCTGAAACGATAAATGATTATGTAAAACGGCTAATATTCTTTTCAAAATATATTTAAACACTTCATTTATATTTATTTACAAAAGTTTGATGTACATAATAGTTTTTTTATTAAAAAAAATAAACAAAAACAACTCGTATTATAGAAATACCTACATTTATACATACATCAACGATGTTTTAGTATTATCATTCACTGGCTGTCACACTGGCTGTCAGAACTTTTGAAGTATGTGCACTTTCTAGGGATCTAGCTATGACATCTATGGATTTTAAAGAAATGTATTTTTTCTATGGTAGCCATTGGTTTTACTGTCCCGAGACACTCGTCTTTTCACTACTGTACCTATGCATCTTCTAATTAGCTCATTTTGAAAACATTATTTTTTTTATATTATTTATAAAAAAATGTTTAAATAATAACAAAACTATTGAATATTAGTAAGTAATATGCACATGATCGTCAACATTAAATTGACAATATTGACATTAGCAAGAACTGACTTGAACATTAAGTCAAATTGCAGCACACTCTGGTGGCAAAAATATGAACTGCTCTTAAAGAAGACTTTAGTGACTAAAGTACGAAGACACTAGACTTTAAATTATAGTGAACTTTAAGTGACATTTTGTTGTTATGAAACGCAATTTATTTTAAAGTCGACATTAAGTCTCCTTTAATTTTTATGAAACTGGCCATTAGTAATCCTAGTTAAAAGTTTAGGGGAGTTCAAATTTCATTTGCGTATTACAGTGCAAAATGAGTTAACGTAATCTTCAACTATAGGACATATTTTACGTTTTCTGTGGTTATTGTCTATTACGCATCTGTCAAATTGTCAATAACCTTAAATAATTCGTGACACGACGCTGTGACTAAATATTATTCAATTATTATAATACTGCATTATTTTTTTTTGTTTCATTACAATATCAATTTTATTTAATTAAAATTAATCATTTTATGGATAAAATGTATGTATATTTTACAGGTGGATCTTAGAAAGTTGAACGAAATAGAGTCAAATATTACACAATAACACAAGCAACAGAAAAGACGCATTTTCAAAAAAAAACACAAACAAAATGGATGTTAGAAAGTCGGACGAAATAGAGCTAAAGATTACAAAAGCAACAGAAGAGATGGATTAAGGTTAAAGCGACACTCATCCGTAGTAATGGGCCTGCATCAGCTAACAAACATGCCGTTCTAAAGGCACGTGAAATCGGAACTATGATCTGTTTCCCAACCAGTTGTATAACCATTATATTCACAATAATTACCGCGGTAAAGTAGTTCGGCAAATGAAGATATAGACTTGGAATGTCTCTGCGCATTTTAGACTTCTGTGACAGCTCAATGGACGGCACCACGAGAGAATTTCTCATGATATGTTTCATTAGTTGCACCATCACACACCTAATATTAACGCAGATAGCGCATTGCGTCATTCCCTTATCATATTCTGAAATCGGCCACATTTATACCAAAAACAAGCTAATGTGCGAATTACAAAAGATAAATAAAATGTATGATAGATAGCAAAATAAGAATCAGATTTGCGAATGATTGAGTAATACTAGAAGATAACGTCATGCACATTTCACTCCTACACAGGAATTACAAGATAGTTTCTATCAAATCTATTGGTTTTTAGTTCATATTTATTTATCCATGTCCTCGATTTGTATTCGAAAACCATCATGTTGTAGACATCCATTTTTATAAATCTAATAACTTTAGTTATGGCAAGAAATTAAGAAGCTTTTCGAATACCAACTAAACTAGAAGTATTATTAATACCAAGTATTGGGAAATATATTCCATAACTAATATTATTATTACTTGTATAGCGCCTTTTTTGCGAAATATCGCAAACTTATGTATAAACTAAGAAACGATTAACACTCAGCTAAAGAATGAATATGTCCTTGTCACAAGTACATATACATCCTCATACATTCCCTACACTAATCAGGAACGAAATCGGTCGTGGCAGGATTTGAACTCGCGAGCACTGAATTACAAACCCAGCGCGCTAACCGCTCTGCCACCACCTATCTAATTTATTACATTTTTTTATTCAAAGCTAACATACAAACATTCATTTCATAAAATAATACAAATATATAGCTACAGAACAAATATACCAAAAAGGTTTGAATACATTACCAGTTGAATATGGTGTGAACTATTTGACGCTGTATTGTAGGATAAGGAATTAAGAATACTTACAGTATATATACTTATAACAGTGTTCATAATATACGAAAACAATTCTAGATTTTCAGATAACCTAAACATCACTAAGATGTCATATAGCAGTCTAAGCCAATGATACCAAGTCTATCAACTTGATTGAGTCAAATTAGGGTGCTACTTCGTGTGAATTTTTGAAATTTGTGGTTTTTTTTTACTGGAATCTGCTGAAATGCGTATGCTGAGATGGGCATCTGGAGAATCCTTACGGTACAAAATAAAACAGCACGTTGAACGTAGAGTGCCAGATCTCAAAGCAAATCATGCAATCTCCATGTATCTTCTTCGACTTACATCCAAAAGGAAAAACAAAGAATTCCTGGATCGTGCAATGACGAAACCAATTGCAGAGACATGGCACGGGTGATATAATACAGGACAGAAGGCCCTATAATTTTAGGACGAGGAGAGCTGACCCCAACGATCAAAACAGAAAAAGAGTTGAGATATAGCAAGGGAGATGAAGACTGCGTGTGAATTTTTGAACAGGTGTGGAATGTTAAAATAATACTTTATTTTGATTTAAGGGTAGGTATTTGATTAAATTTGATCGTAACATCGAAATAGACACAAAAACGTGTCATTCTGGAGCTTAAGTGGCAATTCAAGCAGATCAACAAGTAAAAAGTGTGATCTCATGCCAAGTCAATAGATGAGACGATTTAAACACTCGTGACTCATTCCGGAAAGAAACAAAAAAAAAATAATGGACATCTGAGAAAAACTACGGAAACCCACACAGCTTAAAGTCGCTGGCATTTTATTCACAATTCATTTAAACGCTGCAAATCATCACAACTGTGGGAAAACGAATCTATATTATTGTGTATATATTTTTTTCTCTCTATTCACAATGGAGTTACCCAAGGTCTCCTCCCTTGGTTGAGTTTTGGCCACACTCCAGTAATACACAAAATGGCTTCTGTTGCTAATTTCAAACAATAATGGCATAAACTTAGATACACGGCAATAAACCAGAATCAACAGCCGAAGAAAAACAACAACAAACACTCCTAAAGAATATATAAATCTAAATTTAATAGCGCCGTTTACTGAAACCAAGATCGTTCCAAGGGCATTCGTGCTTAATTGTTGGCTCTACGTAAAAGTATCAGTTCAAAGTATCTTACTGAAGATGTGAAGACTAGACTAACATTTAACATCTGCGTACCCTTTCCAATATTCTTTTTGACGATAATAATTTCAACCATTTTTGAAATATAAATTAGCTATAAACCACTTGTTTTTGAGTCACTTCGCGACATGTTTCGGAAGCGCTGTCCTTCCATCAACCGGCGTGTCGAGACTAACATGTTGAATTTGTGTGTGTCTGTCTGTGAAGCGAGGGGGGTGGCGGTTGAGGGTTGGTTGGGTTAGTGGGGGGAGGGGGGGGGTATTGTGAAGTGTTTTTGTTTTTGATGGGGAATATATTAAGTATTGGAGAAGTGTTATGAAAGGTATGGTTATTTATAAGTTTTATACCGGAATTTATGTGTTTATGTATTTCGAGCGTTTCGTAGTTGTTAAGTCGGTATCCTGGTTTATAGCTAATTTATATTTCAAAAATGGTTTATATTAACTACCACAAAATATCCGCCGAATCATTAAATGATAATAATTTCATTTACTCTGTTTTATGATATAAGATCGTTCTTGCTAAAGAGTCTTTAGTGGGCAAAATAGTAAATTTTAAAAATATTTTCCTCACAACCCTCAAAATATACGTCTTTGAAATAGAGAACAGTTTAATTTTACATATTTTTCTGTTTATTCGAATTAGTTTTAGTAAAACCCGTTTTTAGTTGTTCGTTGTAAATAAAAAAAAAATAATACTAAATACAACTGTACTTTAAGTTTTTACTTTTTTATTTTTAAATTACCTTCTTGCTATTAAAAAAACTCCATTTTTTTAAATAAATATATTCATTTGATATTTTTCATACTGACAGCGTTGACTATGTAGAGTTCCATTATAAAAATTAAATATAATTTTTTCTTCTACAATTATTTTATTCCTATCCAGGACGACCGTTTTGCCTGGATAGGAATAACATAATTATAGAAGAAAAAACAGTGTTTAATTTTTATAATGATTATGTATTAAGGATACATCCTCATAAATTCCCTTAATTAAGCATAAATGCTTGTGCTAAAATGTGAACAAAATCGGTCGTGGCAGGAATCGAACTCGCGACCACTGGATTACTAACCCAATGCGCTAACCGCTCTGCCACCACCCATTTAAATTTTATTTCACGAAAAAATATTGTATGACACTGATTTGGTTATACCTATACACTATTGTTTTATTTTTACAGTTTAAAATAGCATTAAAAACAAATTTGAGATCTTTTTATCCTTCTCTCGGCACTCTTCGTCCCGTTAAACAAATATTTGTTACAACTGTTCCAGGAGTCGTCTCTAGTATCCTAAACTCCTCAATGAATACAACATTAATTTCTGCAATTTTGAAAATTCCAGATGATTTCTTAAAGATAATTGATTGTATTGGTAAAACGATTGAATTAGATCAATCTCCACCTGCTTGTATTATAATACTTAATATAAGATATACTTTCTATAATTAATATCTAAGAAAATATAACAGAACAAAACAGATGTTTATGTTCAAAACTAACAGCACGCGATCGTTGTACTCGTAAATGATTATACAAAATTGTATGAGATCGTAGCTTAATTATTATGCTATT
Organism: Molanna angustata; assembly: GCA_963576475.1. Classification (NCBI taxonomy): domain Eukaryota; kingdom Metazoa; phylum Arthropoda; class Insecta; order Trichoptera; family Molannidae; genus Molanna; species Molanna angustata. The sequence goes on from OY754989.1 coordinate 16,080,187, forward strand.
AAAATTATTACATTATTTCGTCTCAATTGATACGAAAAATAGAGAAAATGCAAATGAATGACACTTTAAAAATAATTCTTGGACGATTTACTAAAAACGTAGTTTTTCTATCAAATCACGATCTGTGTCTTTGATCTCCATATTCCACTGAAGTTTTTAAGTTTTTCTTTTGAAGAAAAATTAGCTAGAAATTTCAGCTTTGTAGAAGCATATTTCCGTGTATCCTTATCACTTTGAAAGATGTTGCAATAATTTTGGGTGTCAACAAGTTTAGTGACAAGTGAAAAAGGGTCACTAGTACAAGTTTGAAGATCAACGCGTGTGGATGTTTCGACCCGTTCACAGAAAATAAAAGAATCATTGTGAACCAGCAAAATAGGAAAGTATTGGTGAGATCATTTTTTATACAGTCCACTTATCCTAAACATTAATACCCAACACCTGAGGTTTTCTACAAGCTTATAAGGCCATAATCCTTTTCTAACGCTTAGAAGCTTGCGTCTCCCGGTAATGATATATGGCTGTGAAACTCTTGTGGTTACAAACAAAATGCACAATTTAGCAATAAGACAAAGAGCCATGTTCGGTATTTAGATAAGACAAAAACTAAGCTATGGATAAGAGAGAAAACCATAATAAACGTTGTCCAAAAGGTTGCCGACCAGAAGCGGAGCTGGGAAGGGCATGTCACCTGAACCACAGACTCCAGATGGACTAAGAAAGTGCTGGAATGGAAGTGTTAGAAGGTCTCGAACAAGGTGGTCTGACTGTATTAGACAAGTGGCTCGAGGCGGATGGATGCGTAATGCCCAAGATAGGGAGCTGTGGAGGTCTCAGAGGAGACCTATTTCCATTACTGGACGAAAGAGTGATAACGAAGAAGATTTTTTTCTGATAATTATATTAACATTTTTTCTCAGAAAATAATGGAGACACCGTTTTCAATTGTGTTGCCACTCTGGATCTGTGAGACGATAAATACTTGTTATTGGTTGCGTGTTAATTATATTAATATTTTGCATAGTACCTGTCACCTGTCAGTTGCCCGAGAAGAAATAAAATACAAGATTAAAATATTGTCATGCGCAGTGAGCGCTGGAACCGAAAACTATGAGAACAAGTGTAGATGCTAATTTGATTTTTAACCTGACTTCATTTACGACCACAGACAGGTTTAGTTCAATGGTAGTTAATGTAGTAGATACAATGGTAATTAATGTTTCAATACGAGCGGTGCGTGCCGATATTAATGGTGTCTGTCGAATGTTGTATGTTCTGTAGAAACACCACCTGGTGTGGGTGTGAAAGGATAGCCAAGCCACACCATCAACGAGATCGTGTTGTCCATAAGAGGTCATATAACGCTAAATCTAGTGGCTGAAAACATGATTTATAAAAACCGCCTAATACACTATGAAGTTTCAAGATGTTTGATAACACTTTATTGCACCTAGGGATTGCAATTGTTGGATCCCGCATCCAGCAATCCAGCTGGATTCAGCAAATTTTTCGGCTTTCTGGATCCGCATGTAATTAATTTTCCAAATAATGGCATAAAGTCATAGATTCCGTGTAAAATTGTAACAACTCTTACATAGAATCTTATTTTTTTTGTAAACAAGTTATAAATACGAGTATTCAAGTAAGACATTTGCAGAATTACCAATATTGAAAAAAGTCATGGCCATGGAGAAATTTTTTGCTTAATGTACAAAAATATTAATCAATATAATAACTTTACACGAAAAAATAAATATAATTAAGGAGAGATATGACTTAATCATAATATTATCAATTGATTGAAATGTATTCATAATATTTTCAATTGATTGAAAGTTTTCTAATATTTATGAGAATATTAGCCTTTATTAAAAACTGCTGGATCCAGCGCGGATCCAGTAATTTTTAAGAAAATCCGCAAAGTCCTGCTGGACTGAAAACGCTGCCGAATTGTAATCCCTAATTGCAACCCGTATATGCGACGGATGGTATTTTATTCAAATAAACCTGTGTTTCTTGATTTTGAAACATTTCCTCGGGAATCGAACCCATAGAAGCCGACAACATACCACTATGTTAGGAGGGAATGCAATGAGACTGTTCTTCTTCTTTAATGGCTCTACAGCCCATATCAAGCCTTGGCCTCCAGCAACTTCCTCCTCCAACCTCTACTGTCACCTGCTGCGACCCTCCAGTTTGGCACATTCAGAAGCTGGGATGCGTCCCTCCCAATATCATCTTCCCATCGCAGCCTCGGTCTCCCGACCTTTCTTTTGCCACCTGGGTGCCCCTCTAAGAATCTTTTTGGTACCCGTGATGATGGCATTCTCTGAACATGCCCGGCCCATCTTAGCCTGCTTAGTGTTATATGTTCAGACAGTTTGGGTGCTTTGTAGATGCTGTATAACTCATCGTTGTATCTAATTCTCCATGTTTGTCCATCATTCACGGGTCCCATGATTTTACGCAGCACTCTTATCTCAAAGATGTCCAGCATCTCCGCAGACCTTATTGGCAGTGTCCAAGCCTCACACCCAGATGACACAACAGTCCTGATGATTGTTTTATACAGGTAACAAAGCATTCTTCTCTCTGTAACACCGGTAACAGAGAGAAGAATGCTTTGTTACCTGTCACTATTCGTCTTTTTATTTCTAGGGTATCTTTATTGATAGTAGAACCCAGGTATGCAAACTCCTCCACAGTTTCAAAAGTGTATTTTTCTTTGAACGTTACATTTACATTAATAAAACAAACAGCCAGAACTGATTCAAAATGTCCCACAATTATTTCAAACGTGGGCAGAAGCTTACCGATATATTATGCTAATATTAATTCTATTGCCGTATCAAAAACAATTCATTATTTAGCTCCAACAGAAGGCGAAACTAAATCTTTATATTATATTTTCTTACTCTGTTTTATCATCGTCGGTTCAGATCCCGCTAGTGATAAATTCATTAATTAATCATGTTACCATATTAAAGATAATAAAAAAACCGAAACTAATTCACTTTCGACAACCCGAGCAAATTGGCGGCAATTATAAATTTTCATTGTAGACAAATCTGGATTCGGAATCATGATTCTTTTATAGATGAATCATCAAACTTCAATCGAAATTTTGCCGACTGTTGTGGCACAGTGGCAAAATGCCCTGGATTTGATTCCCAGCAGGGGAAAAATGTTGAAATTCTTATAATATATCGGGAAACAAAACATTGTTAAAAGGCATATAGACTGAAAACATGATATATCAAAACCGCCAAATACACTATGAAGTTCCGTGTTAGTAAGGGTATGATCGCGTGCTCATGAAAAGAGTTTATACCTAATGTAAATGATGGGAAACCCAAAATTTGTTGATTTTTTTCATTTTTATAACAAACCTGACTTGAAATGAAAAATACACCTTAAAAATTCACTTTGAATTTATGAAATCTTTAAGAATAAAAAATATTTTTATCTCTACAACGTACACTTTTGGAATAAGTTTTTGAATGCTGTAAAAAAAGGATATATAAAATACGTTTTTAGATGAATTTATGCTTAATTTTAAAATTGCGTAACGCTTATTCAGCAAAAAAATGTTATTCTACTTATGGTATTGTTTTAGACTCACACAGTGGTATTTATAAAAAAAATTGATCCTGGTTGAATCACGGTTTAATTCATGTTCAAAGTCGTGTTCCACGTTCAACTGAAACCTCATTTATAAAAATATTTAAACCGCGGTTCAATTGAAATCGATTTTGAGCTCTATTTCATAATACGCCAGCATCGAATTTAGAAGTTGGTTGTCATGACCACAGAACAGTATGCGCGGCACGGAACGCGCGCGCCCCAAATGATAATTCTGTCAAATTGCACTTTTTGACATCAATATTTTGTTTAAACACAACGTAAATCAATAATTTATATGTTTTTCTAATATATATTGTTTAAAAAAGCTTTCGATATTTTTTAAACGTAATCGAAATGATTAAAAATGTGAAATTTCAAGTTGAACCAGTGTTAAAACTTACCCCCGTCGCCGCGACGGCGACGGTTCAACTTGATATTTGAGTTGAACCACGGTTCAACTGATCCATGATTATAAATAAGAAAGTGATCAAATTTGGGTTCAACCGTGCTTCAATATTTGAACCACGTTTATAAATAACACTGACAATGTATAACATATTCGAGAAATTTGATTTGAAAATGTGATGTCATACATACTTAATACATTTAGAGAATTTTCATAGGGCCAGTATTACAGTCTGAGTTTAAGAGCTAAACTCGAGTTTTACAAAAATGTAGCGTATTACAGTGTCCGTTTAGGCATAATCTTCCCTCAAATACGTCACTAAAACGACAAATATTTAACTCAACATTTCTGGCGGATTAAGTAATTAACGGTGAGTCAACTGTCATTTTTCGTCTCGTTGCTAGGCAACGCATGTAGTTTCAGTGATCTATCAATAGAGGCGTTAGTTGTATCGACGGTGGCACCACACAACAAAACAAACTGACAGCCATATTGAAACGAAAATGGGCATTTAAAAGCATTATTTTAGTGAAAAAAATTAAATTATCAATGTTGGATAATAAAATCAACACAACAATAGTATTTCAAGTCGTAGCGTCACGTTTTGTAGTTGGTATTATTTGAGGTTATCGAAAATCTAAGAACCATAGAAAATATTAAATATGTCTATAATTGAAGATTAAGTAACTGACATGTCATTCTGCACTGTAATACGGTAATGGAATTTAATCTCCCTCTAACTTTAATCTTGAGTTAACTAACTCAATGAGTTGAGGGCCGACTGTAATACCGGGCCATAGTCTCTTACCTAATTCCATCGTTAAAAACATTATATAAATTTGAGTCCTGTTACTTTTTCATACAACACACCGAAAATGACAGAAAAGTATATATTGCAGACGGAGCCGGCTGTGTACGGACAATTATCGCGACAGTTGACTGTGCGAATGTGCAATAATTTGCAGCTGAAAGTCGGCCATGTGGAGCGACACGAGAAAACTGTTATATGTATCAGTAAGTCACCAGTCCATATCGAGGGAGAGTAGTCGTGTGTTGGCACCAACGTCTTGTGCCTGGATTCTCTGACAAACCGACCGAATGCCAATATTTTCGTTAGGTAGGTACATATATGTTTAAAAAAATCTTGAATTATTAACTGAAAATTTCTGCTCAAGATTTAAATTATGACTATCTACTAGCCTACCTGCAACTTCATGACCTCTCCAATAGAAGGATTTGATCGTGATTACCCATATCATGGATATAATTATTATATGGAGTTCTATAATATCTTTAGATGTCATAGAACTCTATACGATAATTATATCCATGATATGGGTAATCACTGGGGTTTTGATTTCGCCGGTCGAACCAGACTTGCCCCCCTGATTTTGAATCTGATCTCATGCTCTCCTGTAAAATAATCAATAACTACTTTAGCTCCTCTTACCTCGTTCCCATTTCACTCGACAGAATTACTCAGTTCATCTTTTGAAGTACAATCAGCAAGACTATGGAATACATTAAGTGATGATATGACGACGTTTCAATCGATTCAACTGTTTTGAAAAATATGTTAGATGAACTAGAAACCTCTCTAATAATTCTTAATTGACACTCCTTTTCCATTCCTACTCCTCTCTCTCCTCCCACAACCTCTATCTACTTCCTTTCTTTGTTGCTGTGATTTTACATTTAATAGCGTTATGTGTTTGTCTTTCAATTAGTTTTATTTATTCTTCATAGAGAGTTATACAGTCAATACAATTTATAAAAAAAAACAACAATGCATTGATTAGTTAGTGGACCAGTGAAAATTCCATACATTAATCAATAGGACAACCACAAAAAATTACAAATTAATAATACATACAAACTTGACTATACATATAAAAAGCAAAACAAAAGCTGCTCATACCAAAGCACTAAGTAAGATTGGAGGAGACAGCTGTCCTAAACGCACTAAGGGAACTCGCAGAGATGTCGAGTGTATTAAAGAATGCATTGTATACCACATAGTGCAAGCACGGTGCACAAAAGCATTCTGGGTGTAGTTATTATTACAGTTGGGAATATAGAAGGTGTTTGGATATCGGGTTGCTCTGCTCGGACAGTGAAAACAGATTTTCTTTAGCAAATCTGGGGAATCCACAAAATTATTAACTAAATTTAATGTACCTACGACTACTCCTTTTAAGACCTCACGATTGCTTTGATTGGTTGGAATAAATTGTCTCATAGCAATAAACCCGCCATATGTACATAAGGTCACAACGACGTATGTACATAAGGTCACAACTGTCACAAGTCACGATGAGAGAAGGACTCTCTCAACAAATGATGGAGCGCCAATTGATATACTTGCCTTGGTCAATTAATACCTATTTAAGATGGGCAGGACGGGTCGCCTCATCTACATTAGATCATACCACAATCATGTAGGTAGACATAAGATGACAAAGGAAGCCGTCTTAGCCACGTACATAATTTATCTAAATATCAATAAAGCAGTGTCCTGACTGACTGACTGACTGACATACTCGCTTATCAACGCACAGCCCAAACGGCTAATCGCAGATACATAAGTGAATTTTGGAAAACAAATAGGTTTAATAACAGAACCTTCTCCTCGTCGACAATATAAACTTAAAGCTGAGACAAAGAATGGTCAAGTGTTTTGTGTAGTTAGTTCTGCTTTATGGGGTGAAGGCGTGGACTCTCAAAGTTAATATTATATACCGCCTTGAAGCATTTGAAATGTGTATCCACCGCAGAATGCTGAGAATACCATGGACTTACATGGACAGTAACACTAAGTACTACGTAGTGTCAACACCAACAGATAATTATTCACCAATGTTAAGCTCCGTTAAGTGTTGTACTTCGGCAATATTCTGAGAGGTGAAAAGTATGCCATCCTTCAGCTCGTCATGCAGGGGAAGATTGAGGGTCGTAGAGGGGTCGGAAGAAGGCAGCTTTCCTGGTTGCGAAACATCCGGGAATGGACATCATCACTAGCTCCGAGTACCTACTTATCAATACTCGGTTCAAACTTCGCATCTCTTCCTGCGTACTTAAATTTGCAAAATAATAATTCGATGATATCAACAAGATCTTTGACACAACGAATACAAAACAAGCAATAAAAAGACGTTTTTAATGATTGACACGATGAAAAGTATTTTTTTTATTGAAAAATAATAAAAACATACAATATTAAAAAAAATGTTTCTGAGTCACGTCAAGTCTAATTTCTAGACTTGTCGGCGTGTTCTCAAGACAATATCTATGTATACTCTAATAATAACATTATAAAAGGGTAGATGTGGCAATTAATGAAACAGCCAGATTAATATCTGGTTGCCTAAAACCGACCCCCACTAAAGAACTCTATCCAATTGTGGGTATTGCCCCCCCTACGATCAGACGGCGTGTTGCAGCAGAAGTCGAACGGAGCAAGCAGAAAACTGACCCTAGACATCCAATGTATGGCTCACAGCCGCATCAGTGCAGACTCAAGTCCAAAAGAAGCTTCCTGGAGATGACCGCCCCTATAGTTGGCCTCCCCGAGGCCCGAAGGCTGTCACTGTGGCGTGATAGTGTCGAACGCACGCAGCTACCACCCGCGGAGGACGTGTCAGTGGGACACAACCTGCCTTATCCAACATGGAGAGCGCTCAATAGGCTCAGAACGGGTGTCTCCTGCTGTTACAGTGACCTCAAGAAATGGGGTTACAGAGAGGAAGACATCTGCGAGTGTGGCGCCAGACAGGACAACGTGCACCTACTGTCATGTCCCATGATAGGAGCGACATGCACGCACCAAGACACAGTACATAGATAGCAAACACTAGTGGAATCCGAGTGGCCGAATATTGGGGGCTACGAATATGATGGTGTTCCGGACACGGAAAGTAAAGTAAGTAAGTAAAAAAATACACACACAAAGATGGTCTCCCAAACATACATTCCTTCCTATGTTACAAAACTTATCTATTTATTATTCTATAAATTAAATGAAAAAAATACACACACAAAGATGGTCTCCCAAACATACATTCCTTCCTATGTTACAAAACTTATCTATTTATTATTCTATAAATTAAATGAAAAAAATAAAATAAAATCGTTTAAGATCTGTTAATGATATATAAAATCCACACCTCAATAGCCATTCCTTGACAAGTCTTTTTACATTGTATTTGCTTTTGTATTTCTTAATAGATGCCGGCATCATATTAAGCAATTTAGGTACATTATATTCTAACGTTCTCTTACCGTATTTATTATTATATTTTGGAACTAGGTACATATCCGTCGTTAAATTTAAATCTAGTGTAATGCGTGTGTTGCGGTCTGTCTTTATATTCGTCCTTTAAAAACTGGTCAAGGATTGTTCTTTCCCAACACAAGCTTTTGGCGGATACGATTAATATCGTAAGTCTCCAGAATGTGGCAACTTGTTATTGGGTGCGTGTTAAATTAATATTAGACATAGTACCTGTTAGTTGCCCGAGAAGCAATATTAAATAAATAAATAAATAAATAATAAATAAATAAAACATTCAATTTTTTTTAAATAAAGTGAGATATTATTACACGCCGCGGTACAAACATATTTTTTTTTTCAAAATGGTGTTGATATTATAATATGTATGTATTAAACTCTCACAGCACAGGAAATTGTCATGAAACCAACAACAATAATAATGACATAGACCAATCCATGAATGGACGGGTGGGTTGGTAACAGAATATAGGCACACGCCCAGCTGCTCTCAACCCGCGAGTCGATTTTGTATAAACATCAAAGGATCTATGGTGTTTAGTTATTTTTTATCGTTTAGAAATTAGCAAAAACATACTTATATAGCGTTTATGAGCGTAAACCACAGAGTCTAGTGTCGCTATGTATCCCAACAATTATTTTGAAATTTTGTACATACCTATTACCTATTTTATTAACGAATTCACGAATGCATAGGACACATTTGATTCGAAAATCAAATTTATTTCAACAAACACTCTACACAGATTACATAATGGCGATAATTGAAGAATACGTACTGTAGAAGCATATTTCCGTGAATCCTTTCCTTGCCATTGTCCCCTCACCGATGCGTTAGAGAATTGTCAGTTCAGTTCAGTTTCAGTTTGTCACTTGGAATGTTTGTCGCAATAATTTTGGGTGACAATAAGTGACAATTCAAAAAAAAAGTTCAGTACCTACAAGTTTGAAGATCACCGCGTGTGGATGTGTGCAGAAAGGAAAATCAGTGAACCAGGAATAAAGAAGCATCGGTGAGATCGTTTATAATACAGTCCACTACCTACATAACATCAAATACCGATCACCTGATGTTTGCTACAACGTAACAACTCGCAACCACTGGATTACCAGTCTAGCGCGCTAACCGCTTTGCCATCGACCCATATGGGCCATATGAACAATCTGACTCTTCTGACCCATCTTTATGTACAAATTTTAGTATTCTGCACCTCTTCACCAATAAACGTTAAAATTAATTATGCTAAATCTCAAACTCCTCCGTGCGCGCAGTGTGCTTAAAAATGGGTCCGAAGATTTCGCTTCAGGTATTATCTTATTAATAAGCTCACACAGTTTGAGGCGCGCTGTAAATAGTGTGGATCTATGTTAGGGAGAACAATGGACATAGAGATTATGAATTATGATATGATATGAAACCCGTTCCGAGGTAGGTAGGTTAGTATTAGAATGGAAAGGGCGAACGGTATGCATAATGATTATACCGATGGGAAAACGTACACACTTCATACTTAACGTACGTATTAGGAAAACAACGATAATTTAAATACAATACAATTTGAAGGACAATAATTAAAGATGTACATGAATGCAGTAACGGGGTAGGCATAAAAAAACGAAATAAAATAAATAAATAAAATAAAATTATCACATACATACAATCACTAGATTGTAAGTGCACACAATTTTTTACTTGAACGGCTGGCAATTCTTGGAATTGAGTTAATTTCCTTATCAAACCAAATTTTTAAAGTTCATATTTATTTATCTTCTGCGACATCTTTCATTCGTTCGTTTTTTTCGTTTCGGTCGTTCTTTCGTTCTTTCTTTAGGTCGTTCGTTCGTTCATTTGTACGTTCGTTTGTTCGTTCATTCATTCACCTTTCACAAATAACTGTAAACAAAATTCCAATCTAAAAATTCTATATTTATTTATTTATAATAATAATAAAAATAATAATGAACACTTCCTTGCACCCTGGGCAAGTGGCGAGTTTATTGCCGTATGGCAATTTCTTCCAACTAACCAGTGTTTCCAGCCCAGAGAAGCAATATTTGCGTGAGTAATGAATTTAAATAAATTTCTCCTCTGCTGGGAATCGAACCCAGGACGCCCGCACAGAAACCGAACGGCTTACCAACTGTGCCACGGCGGTCGGCAGATATCGAATGGAACATCACATATTTCGTTCGTTCGTTCGGAATGAATATAATTAAAATAAATATTTATCTTTGTATCAACTACGTTTGAGTATTTTTATGTAACCGCTCCTTCGTCCGGACAAACTTAGACCCGAGATACACGCACTGCACGGAACGGTCAGCGGACTAGCTTAGTTATCCAGTGGTCGTGATTTCGTATTTGGCCACGATCGATTACGTTCACCTATAGCACAAGCATTTATAAAACTTGTGCGTAAAACTATGTAGGTACATATCGGAAATTTGAAGGGCGGAGCTAAAATTGTTAAAAGCGCTGTCAACGGTAAGCTATTAAATAGTGAAGCTTCCTGTTGTACAAATGAAAAAATTACTATCTATAATAATTTTTTTGGGTATTTATTTATGGTGTGGCAGTGCCTAGTGGACTGCAACATGTACGGCCCGGGATTCTCGAATGCTCCCGAAGATTGACGAGGATCAACAAACCATAGCCCACCGTCGTTGATACGAGCTGATCGACAGATTTTATTCATGTGTTGGTCGTTGAATAGATTAGAGTCGCGTTTAATTTTTATCCATTAGTTTCGACCCACGACATCACAAATTTATTAAGTTATTTTTCATATTGTATTTTTATTTGCTACCAGTGTTGATAATGCAAGTAGTTCTTTGATTGAAACCCTTCATCACAATAAAATTATATATTATCAATTATTTAATTAAGTGACATAAGTAATATCATACTTGGAGGTATATGTTTGAATAAAATAGAATCCCTTCGAACACGCACCTTCTGCGAAATAATTCCTTCAGAGATCAAACTAATAATTAAATATATATCCCCAAAATGGTTTTTTTACTTCCAAAGCCTGCAAAGTATCTAATCTCAAATCCATTTATAGATGTGTAAGATTTTATAACCCATTTGACTATAGAAGGAATGTCTATTTTTAATCAAATGATTTGAAAATTCTGAAAAATGATTACTGTTTAATAATTCTATGTTCACATTATTCGTAAAAATATCATTAATTATATTCCAGGTTTCCGGCTGAGCAGAGCGCAAATTTGTGTCTTTTTTGCTTCGTTGATATACGTGTAAATCGCCCCCTTCTCGGCGAAACGGATCAAGATATTTGGTGACAACTGTACGCTCTTAACTGAATTCGTCGGATGAACGAAGTGAGTAATATAGTCTTAAAATATATATATTCCTTTAGTTTGGAATTTGTCACAAAACAAGGATAGTAAATATATGCACATATGGAGACAGACTAAAATGCATATTCGTACACAGAGGAGACAAAATTCAACAAACAACATCACTCTTAATCCTGAAATCAACACAGGAATAGCCTGACTGGAATTACCGCAAACAGAGATTGGTACTGTCCTGATATTGAATTAATTCAATATGGTATTTTACAACGGAAAGTTGACATGAAACGCGAAAAACTTCAACACAAAAAATAATTAGTATCAAAAATAGCAGGAGTCATATAATTGCGTAAATAATATGTTGAGAAATCTAATTTATTCGAAAAATGTGATTAAATGCGAATACATAATAAAATTATTCCCAACCTCAAATGGCAAAGGTGTTGATAAAATTTTTCCTACAACCAATTTCCATTCAATCTATAAGGCAACTCGCTCACACGAGTCGCTATTATTATTAAAGACTAACTGAACCTAACCAAAAAATTAAGGGGAATACAGATTGACGTACCTACACATTGTACTATTATTTCGTTGTCGAATTTTATTGCATACCGTATAATTTTTAGTCCTTGTTAAACAAATACATATACATCTTCCTACGTTCCCTAAAATAAGCATATAAATGCTTGTGCTATAGGTGAACGAAATCGGTCGAGGCACGATTCGAACTCGCGGCCACTGGATAACTAGCCCAGCGCGCTAACCGCTCCGCCATCGACCCATCTAAATACAATTTTCAGTTAGTTTTATTAAGCCTGCAATGATATTAGCGACTCGCGTGAGCGAGTTGCTTATAAATTGAATGATAATTGGTTACAGGAAAAATGTTATGAACACCTTTTCCATTTGAGGTTAGTAATAAATTTTTGTATATTCACATTTGCTCATATTTTTTAAATAAATTATATATCTTAATATATTATTTACGTAGTTGTATGATTTTTAACACAATTTTTTATTTTTTATGTTGAAAATTTTCGCTTTTAATGTCCACTTCTCAGCTCATCCGGAATTGGTTAAAAATGAGCTGTGGTGCATTCTAAAATCTAGTCACTCAATGGCCCGCCGAAAGGTCTGCCTCCATGTAGGAAGGTCTTGGGCATTTCGACGGCTTCTGTAACAGAAGATCATGCAGAGGACTTAACGAGTCCACTCTATCTGATAATAAGCCCATCATAGTACATTGTATTCATACCTCTGTACAATATGTCGATAAATAATCAACAATGCAGCATCCGTGGTTATAAACAACAAAAATTGATAAGAGAAAATTTAAAATATTTTCCTTGAATCGATAACAAAACTAGTACGCAAACGATTTACCTCAAAATATGTCGATTATATTATACGTATTCAGGTTTGTTTATTTTGCGAGGCACCGGCTAAGAATAGTGCATCCACTCTTTTCTATTATTATCCAATAATAGCTCAGCAATTTGATGTGGTTCACCGCCCATAATGCCACCCTAGACAACGTGTCATTTAGCTCAAGAAAAGATAGGTAACTCAATGTATGGAAGTGACAGTTGTCACGTGACTGACAAATAAAATAAATAAATATAGCGTTGGTCACAACCCACTTATTTTACATTATAATACACCTATTACCTTCAATTTGAATTATAAAAATACAAATTTAAGCTATTGTTACTTGATCAAGTGTTCGCAGTATATTATGTTCTTGATTTTAATCCATGTAGGTATCTAATGTTATCTTAAGTTTCAAATGTTTCATCAACTGTATTTCTTTTTGTATAATATAATATATTTAAGCTAAATAGGAGCAATGTCTTTGTCGGAATAAATTTTGACATAAATTCACATTTTGATGTGCGGTTTGTTTCAGTATACCTTTTAAAAAGCACAAAATTATCGCTTTAAAAAACTTTCATAAAACATATTTTAAATTCTCATCAGAATACTGTAAGCGAGTTTTGTATCTTCTTAAGAGTATCCACAAAATAACCGAGCATAACCGAGCTGGAAAGAATGTTTCAATAAAAATTCTTAATGAGTGTAATAAATTTGCCACTTACTGTAGATTGAGACACTATCTCGAGCCAGTTGGTTAATCTTTTCGTCTATCTAATTTCTCGGTAATCGAGATCAACAGTACCACGCTTATTGTAATAATTAAATGCTTCTTGTGTAATCAACAGGTACCATAGATTTTATTTTTACTTCTCACTTACCCAAGGGAATATAATGGGCAGTTATGAATTCGAAATTTTTAAGGTTATTTTTTTATTCCCGCTACTCTTACTAGTGTCATGAATAGATTGTATTCTGAAAGTTTCATCACAATGTATCTGTGTTTTTGTGTGCTGTGTACCTACTATATACGATGTCTATTCTTCTCTATCGATTATAGACTAAAGTACTCATTCGATTCTTTTCAAATTTTGCAAATTTGTATACCTATCTAATACTCACTTAAACTCCAATAGATTTTGAAGGATATCTAATCATTTTCTTTAATTGTCAAATACTTCATCGTGACCCCAAGCTCAGGAAACTTAAAATTTGATATTTTAATTTTCAAATTGGTAAAAAGGCACACCACATTCATAGAATGGCATTGAACAATTATCAAGTATTCATAATAAAATATTTAAATCAAAAATAATTTAACAAACTCATTTCATGAACATGCTGAATATTTTCAATACAAAATTTGAACACTTTGTGGAGTGACTTGATTGTGAGGAGTATATCGTTGGCCACAACCCACTCGTTTTAAATCAAAACAAATTGATTATTGTTTTATGTATATTTTTTCTTGTTAGCAGAACAACCGTTTTTCCTAACTAGGGTCTTATCAACTGGTAAACATAGTTTTGTAAATAAAATATTTTTATAGCAGCGTATACACTATCTATTTTACTAATTCAGCTTCTAAATTATTTCTGAATTGGGAAGAGATAATTTAGAAGCTGAACTAGAAAGAAGAAGTGGCCTAGGCTGGGCCGCGTTTAGCAAATTATCAAATGTTCTGAAATCTACAAATACCCCAAACCACTTATTATTATTTCGTATGGCATATTAAGAAAAGAAAAATAGCACTAGGCACGTCAAAAGTATATATATATATATATATATATATATATATATATATATATATATATATATATATATATATATATATATATATATATATATATATATATATATATATATATATATATATATATATATATATATATATATATATATATATATATATATATATATATATATATATATATATAAATCAGTTTTACAATATATATTGTAATACTTAATGAACTTTCAAAATTGAATTGATAGGGATCTCATTAAAAAGGCATTATTGGTGAACGTTGCGCAAGCGCATAAAGTGATCATGTAAACCAGCCGATGACAGGTCGTAAGCCCTGTAGGTGCCTTGATTTCCCGGTTCTCCTACAGTAAATATTCCAACTTCGTCTCTATTGAGATAATTAAAAGTCTGTTAAAATATATTGTATTTATATTATATATAAATATTATATTTCTGCAATCCTCCTCCGTGTAAAAATTAACTATGCCAAATCTCAAACTCCTCAGTGCGCGCAGTTTGCTTAAAAGTGGTTCTGAAGTTTTCGCTTCACGTGTTAATAATATATAGATTCTTATATAGGTAACAGTTTCAATAGCCTTGATGAAATTGACTTAAATATTTATGAATTGTGAATGAAATCATAATATACAACTTTAATAACTTCCATTGATAACATGTGCTTCAGTTAGTTGGTGAATCATAAACAGTACATATATTTAATAGGAAATGAAATATTTATGGAGTAGGTTCTAATAAGAAAATTCCCACAGTTTCTCCATAGAAATACTGTTATTGTATCTTTGTATTATTTTCTTTATAACACAACATGTATGTAGGTACTTATTACAGTATTTTGTAACTCTTCGTAAACACTTTTTCAACATTTTTATTCTTTTTTATTTGATGAATTTGATTTGAAATTTGGGTGATTAGGTTTATATGCCCCCTTGAGGGGTGAGACCGAATCCTGAGTGTGACTGTGGTGCTCCTCATCAAACCGTACAACACGAATCCACGAATGCAGTGTACGACGATATCATGGTGGCGAAAGTGACTTTATCACGGCCACTGCATCGGCTGCTGCCTGGCTTGATGACTTGGATATACCTATACCTGTGACGAGCACCCTGCGTGTGACCTTCTTCTTCTTTTTTCAGCCATCTTTCCACTGCTGGATGTAGGCCTCCTCCAATGAACTCCATCTCTCTCGGTCCTGTGCTTCCCCCAGCTAACCCCTTCCCGCAACCTGTGACCTATCATATATATATATATATATATATATATATATATATATATATATATATATATATATATATATATATATATATATATATATATATATATATATATATATATATATATATATATATATATATATATATATATATATATATATATATATATATATATATATATATATATATATATATATATATATATATATATATATATATATATATATATATATATATTATAATATTTTTATCTCGGTTTTCCCGTGTCAGTAGGTCTTGACTAAGACCATTTGTCTTCCGACGTTTCGCCTGAATATCACCAGGCATTTTCAAGGACTTAACGAAAAGCACGCGCGCGACACTACTGACACGGGAAAACCGAGATAAAAATATTATAACATATTTCACCCGTGAAAACATCAAATATAACATATATATATATATATATATATATATATATATATATATATATATATATATATATATATATATATATATATATATATATATATATATATATATATATATATATATATATATATATATATATATATATATATATATATATATATATATATATATATATATATATATATATATATATATATATATATATATATATATATATGTTATAATATTTTTATCTCGGTTTTCCCGTGTCAGTAGGTCTTGACTAAGACCATTTGTCTTCCGACGTTTCGCCTGAATATCACCAGGCATTTTCAAGGACTTAACGAAAAGCACGCGCGCGACACACGTCTACTCACACTGAAAGCTCACCGTCAAGTGACTCGTAGCGTACAAGATGGCCGCTTATGTCAAATATTGTTAGCGCGACGTGATTGGCTCCTTGTGACACGCCCACCTGCTGTCGTGTTCGTTGGTAATAATATTTTATCATTATTTTTGTGTTGTGATTTATTGTTAATTTTAGTTGTGACATTAATATTATTATTGTTGTGTTTTGGGGTTATTTTCGCTATGGTATTATTAATATTATTATTGTATTGTTTGTCATATAAAATGTTCTTCCAGGTACTAGGCAAACGAACTCCGTCGTCCCGATTGTTCATTATATCCCTTCTCTTATATATTTCTATAGCTTCCCTGTAAATTCTGAGAGGTTCACTGTTTAAACTTGCTATTATTTTTGAATGGTCAAAATCTATTGTATGTCCTTCTGTGAGCGAGTGTTGTACAAGTGAGGATGTAAGTTTTTTGTTTCTCATGTCTATTAAATCAGCCGTCTATTAAACAAAAATAACATACGTACCGTTTTCAGCACAACAAATAAAATATCAACCTTTCTAAGAAACCCGAAAGACATCATTCCACTTGAAGCTCACGGAGTATATGAAATACCGTGCGGATCGTGCAATAAGACTTATGTAGGAAGAACCAATCGAAAAGTTGAAGCACGAATAGCGGAGCACAGAGTCGACATATATATATGTATATATATATATATATATATATATATATATATATATATATATATATATATATATATATATATATATATATATATATATATATATATATATATATTTTTTTTTTTTTTTTTTTTTTTTTATTTTTTTTTTTTTTTTTTTTTTTTTTTTTTTTTTTTTTTTTATTTATTTCTATCCAAAAATATACAGTATATATGAGATACAAAATATCTTAAGATAACATAAGCTTATTCATACATAGTTAACATACAATGTAAATATAAGTTATCTCATTTCAATAAATATCAATTTACCACTTAACTGGTGCTTACATAGTTGAAGCCATATCTTTTTGTTTGTATCTTTGTTACTAGCCCCCTCATTAGGCATAGCCTGTGCTAAGGTGAGCTAGTTTTATGTTATTGTCTATTACGTTGTTTATTTATAGATACATTTACATATTATATAAGTACATGTACATACATACGCTACGCATTCAAACGTATGCATCTTTCCTTCTAAATACAATATTTCATAATGAGTCATGCACACACAACCAAAAATTGTGGAAATAAATTATTTGTTTCACTTTTTTTCAATTGTCTATTCTGTTGTTTGTAATAGTGCATTTACATTTTATTTGGAAGAATTATTTCCTTAAGGATTTTTTCATCTATTTCATAAACCCATCTTAGTGATAGTTTTTTAAATTCTTTTGCATTACTGATGTTTTTAATATTTGTTGGTAAACTATTGAAAAGTTTTGTTGAAAAATATCGTACACTACGTTGTCCAAAAGTTGTTTTAATATATGGTATATTTAAGGTATTTGTTGTACTTAATCTAGTGTGTTTATATTGTTGTGAGCTAGTATATTGATCTTCTCTTTTTAGCTTGTATATTAGCAGATTTTTTGCATATATTTTTGTAATTGTTGGAACTTTGAATTTAGTAAAAATCTCTTCAGTATTCGTTCGAATAGGTACCTTAAGTATAACTTTTATAATAGCTTTTTGGGCTATGTCTATTTTCTTTATTATTGTTGGCGTTGCACTTCCCCATCCAATAATTCCATATTCCATTATTGAATGACAAAGAGCATAGTATATATTTTTCAAATGTTTTAGGTCAATAACATTTCTGATTGATTTAAAGAAGTATATTAATCTATTCATTTTAGATGTCACGCAGTCAATGTGAAGTTTTCATAAAATATAATTCCTAGATATTTTATGCTCTCTGTTCGTTCAATGATCGGGCAGTTACATGTTGGTTGATCACTTAAGTTTTCGGTACAGTAATCATGAATTCTTAGTTTATGTTCGTCACTAGGTTTATTTCGGGAGGTTATGCTGTATGCAATGTATTTTGTTTTGTTTGTATTTAGTGCCAGAGAGTTCCTGTCAAGCCATTTTTTTACTTCTGTCAATTCCGTTTCAGCCATTTTGTATACTTTTTTCCAAGTTTTTTCGTAATAGATGAAAACTGTGTCATCAGCATAACTGATGATATGTTCTTTTGTGGGAATATTGCATAGGTCATTCATATATATAAGAAACAGGATAGGCCCTAATACACTTCCCTGAGGCACACCACAGTTAATTGTTAGGTTTTCGCTTATGTGTTTTCCCACTTTTACACATTGCTTTCTGCATGTCATGTAATTTTTGAGAATTTTTAGGGAAGTATCTTTTACACCAATGTTTTCAAGCTTTTTGAAGAGCAAATTGTGGTTAATGGTATCAAAAGCTTTGGTTAGGTCAATAAAAACTGCAAGACACTTGTTGCCTTTATCCATTAATTCTTTTATATGGTCAGTGACATACGAAATTGCATCTGAGGTACTTTTATTTTCTCTGAAACCGTATTGGTTTTTAGAGAGGATGTCATATTTGTTTAAATAGTTCATCAGTTGCTTCTTTATTACCTTTTCCAAAATTTTTGACATTGAATTTAGTAAACTTATTGGTCTGTAGTTATTTATTTCTTCCTTACTACCATTTTTGTGAATCGGTAATATTGTTCCTTGTTTAAGTATGTTTGGAAATTCTCCTTTTTTTATTGATAAGTTTATAAGGTGTGTTAGTGGTTCACATAGTTCTTGCTGTAGTATTTTGAGTGTTTTTGATGAAATATTATCTTTCCCAGGTGCACTGTTTGTTTTCAGTGATGAAATAGTTTTTTCTATGTCCGTAATTTTAATTTCCTTTAATTCAAATTTAGAGCGAATTTCGGAGTTTGTGTCTGTTGTTACCATTCTGTCGATTTGGTTTTGTGGTTTATGTGTTTTGATTTTTTTTGCAGTTTCTTCTCCACAATTTGCAAAATAATGGTTTATATGTTTTACTATCATATCTGGGTTCTTTTCGAATAGCATTGTTTCTTCATTAATCTTAATTTTTTTAATACATGAGTCCTTATTTTTTTTTGAATGTGTGATTTCTTTGAGTATTTGCCAGATTTTTTTAGTGTTCTGGTTGCATTCATTAATTTTGTTTATGTAGTATGTTTCCTTTGCTTTGTGTATAATATTAGTACAAATGTTTCTGTATCTTTTATAAAAATCAATGGTATATATATCGATTGGATTTCTTTTAATTTTTTCATGCAGTTTGTCTCTTTTCCTTATACTATTTAATATGCTCTGTGTTATCCATGGTTTGAGTCTTTTATTTTTATGGGGTGGTCGTATTGTTTTTTTAGAAGTAAATTTTTGTATTTTATTCTGTAAATATTTAGTGAAATATTCCCATGAGTCATTGGTATCGTCTATGTTTTTTAATTGTACCCAATTTTCTAATTTTAATTCATTTTTTAGGTCTTCATAATTTATGTCATATTTAATATATTCTTTTTTCATGTCTTTTTTTAGAGGACTGTTTTCTTTAATTGACAAAATTGTTGTGTAATGATCTGTTATTGTTGATTTATACACTAAAGATTGTGTAGAATTTTTCGTTTTTTTAAAAACATGATCAATACATGTTTGTGAGTTATGAGTAATTCTCGTAGGGATATTTATGTCGTTGATTAGTCCGAGGTGAGCTAAGGTTTGTATATATTCATCTTTTTGCGGATGTCCATTTCGCAATATGTCTATGTTCAAATCACCCATAATATATAAATTCTTTACCATTTTTAGGTTATTAATTTCTCTTTCTATTTCTGAAAGAAATGTATTTATATTACGGGTTGCTGGTGATCTGTATATTGCTAGAAGGGTGTTTTCTTTACCAAAAGAAATTTGTAGACAGTTTGTGTCATTAATTTTTAGTTCTGTTATTTGTGCTTCTAATTCATTGCTTATATATACTATAACGCCATCGTTTTGTTTATAATGCAACGATGTAGAATGGCATGTATAACCATCAAGAAATTTAGGACTGAAACTATTAGTTAATCGACATTCTGTCAGTATTATTATATCGATTTTAATTGGTAGACTTTGAAGGAGTATAACCAGTTCATCAAAATTTTTATTGATACTTCTTATATTCTGTTGAAGGATGTTGATATTATTAATTAGATGTAAGCATTCATTTGGGTTGTTTATATATATTGTATTAGTGTTATCTTCAATTTCATCGAGCATGTCCATTTTTTATTTTTAGTGCATTAATGTCTAGTATTTTATCTGGTTTATTCTTAAATTTATGTGCAATTTTAATAATACTTCTTATGATATTTGGATTATATTGGATTGTTGAAATATATGATGTTATTCGTAAGCATGAGAATCTTTCTTGTATTATTTTCTTATGTAAGATAAAATAGTGAAATAATAAAAAATATAGTAAATTGATATATATGAAAGAAAAGTATAATAATAAATACAGTAAATTGTTATAGATGAACGAAAAGAGATACACAAGATATGTTTTCAGAAAAAAAGATATTATATGATATATAATGTGTTTAGACATTTTAAGAAGCATAAGTAAGCCAGTTCTGGGAAGGATTCTTTGTATATATATATATATATATATATATATATATATATATATATATATATATATATATATATATATATATATATATATATATATATATATATATATATATATATATATATATATATATATATATATATATATATATATATATATATATATATATATATATATATATATATATATATATATATATATATATACATATATATATATATATATATATATATATATATATATATATATATATATATATATATATATATATATATATATATATATATATATATATATATATATATATATATA
Organism: Molanna angustata; assembly: GCA_963576475.1. Classification (NCBI taxonomy): domain Eukaryota; kingdom Metazoa; phylum Arthropoda; class Insecta; order Trichoptera; family Molannidae; genus Molanna; species Molanna angustata. The sequence continues at coordinate 16,101,871 of OY754989.1, forward strand.
TATATATATATATATATATATATATATATATATATATATATATATATATATATATATATATATATATATATATATATATATATATATATATATATATATATATATATATATATATATATATATATATATATATATATATATATATATATATATATATATATATATATATATATATATATATATATATATATATATATATATATATATATATATATGTTATATTTGATGTTTTCACGGGTGAAATATGTTATAATATTTTTATCTCGGTTTTCCCGTGTCAGTAGGTCTTGACTAAGACCATTTGTCTTCCGACGTTTCGCCTGAATATCACCAGGCATTTTCAAGGACTTAACGAAAAGCACGCGCGCGACACACGTCTACTCACACTGAAACTTGACGGTGAGCTTTCAGTGTGAGTAGACGTGTGTCGCGCGCGTGCTTTTCGTTAAGTCCTTGAAAATGCCTGGTGATATTCAGGCGAAACGTCGGAAGACAAATGGTCTTAGTCAAGACCTACTGACACGGGAAAACCGAGATAAAAATATTATAATATATATATATATATATATATATATATATATATATATATATATATATATATATATATATATATATATATATATATATATATATATATATATATATATATATATGTTATATTTGATGTTTTCACGGGTGAAATATGTTATAATATTTTTATCTCGGTTTTCCCGTGTCAGTAGTGTCGCGCGCGTGCTTTTCGTTAAGTCCTTGAAAATGCCTGGTGATATTCAGGCGAAACGTCGGAAGACAAATGGTCTTAGTCAAGACCTACTGACACGGGAAAACCGAGATAAAAATATTATAATATATATATATATATATATATATATATATATATATATATATATATATATATATATATATATATATATATATATATATATATATATATATATATATATATATATATATATATATATATATATATATATATATATATATATATATATATATATATATATATATATATATATGTTATATTTGATGTTTTCACGGGTGAAATATGTTATAATATTTTTATCTCGGTTTTCCCGTGTCAGTAGTGTCGCGCGCGTGCTTTTCGTTAAGTCCTTGAAAATGCCTGGTGATATTCAGGCGAAACGTCGGAAGACAAATGGTCTTAGTCAAGACCTACTGACACGGGAAAACCGAGATAAAAATATTATAATATATATATATATATATATATATATATATATATATATATATATATATATATATATATATATATATATATATATATATATATATATATATATATATATATATATATATATATATATATATATATATATATATATATATATATATATATATATATATATATATATATATATATATATATATATATATATATATATATATATATATATATATATATATGATAGGTCACAGGTTGCGGGAAGGGGTTAGCTGGGGGAAGCACAGGACCGAGAGAGATGGAGTTCATTGGAGGAGGCCTACATCCAGCAGTGGAAAGATGGCTGAAAAAAGAAGAAGAAGGTCACACGCAGGGTGCTCGTCACAGGTATAGGTATATCCAAGTCATCAAGCCAGGCAGCAGCCGATGCAGTGGCCGTGATAAAGTCACTTTCGCCACCATGATATCGTCGTACACTGCATTCGTGGATTCGTGTTGTACGGTTTGATGAGGAGCACCACAGTCACACTCAGGATTCGGTCTCACCCCTCAAGGGGGCATATAAACCTAATCACCCAAATTTCAAATCAAATTCATCAAATAAAAAAGAATAAAAATGTTGAAAAAGTGTTTACGAAGAGTTACAAAATACTGTAATAAGTACCTACATACATGTTGTGTTATAAAGAAAATAATACAAAGATACAATAACAGTATTTCTATGGAGAAACTGTGGGAATTTTCTTATTAGAACCTACTCCATAAATATTTCATTTCCTATTAAATATATGTACTGTTTATGATTCACCAACTAACTGAAGCACATGTTATCAATGGAAGTTATTAAAGTTGTATATTATGATTTCATTCACAATTCATAAATATTTAAGTCAATTTCATCAAGGCTATTGAAACTGTTACCTATATAAGAATCTATATATTATTAACACGTGAAGCGAAAACTTCAGAACCACTTTTAAGCAAACTGCGCGCACTGAGGAGTTTGAGATTTGGCATAGTTAATTTTTACACGGAGGAGGATTGCAGAAATATAATATTTATATATAATATAAATACAATATATTTTAACAGACTTTTAATTATCTCAATAGAGACGAAGTTGGAATATTTACTGTAGGAGAACCGGGAAATCAAGGCACCTACAGGGCTTACGACCTGTCATCGGCTGGTTTACATGATCACTTTATGCGCTTGCGCAACGTTCACCAATAATGCCTTTTTAATGAGATCCCTATCAATTCAATTTTGAAAGTTCATTAAGTATTACAATATATATTGTAAAACTGATTTTTTTTCGCTTGAAAATAAGGAATTTTTACTACAGCCATCTATGTGTGAAATTATGAACAACATTCTTATTACTTTTGATTTATTTTTGTTGTAACGCCATCTATTGAGAGAATTGGTTTTTTGTAAATAATGAGAGCAACAATTCTTATACCTGAGGTGACAAATGCATTTTTCGCATAGAAGTCACCCCTGAATTGCGCCAGACTTATAAGGTCATTTTTGTCTTATTTACCTTCTTGTACCAATGTGTAAGTAATCGAATATTTTGATTATTGCATATGCGCAAACATTGGATTTTTTTCCCTGTCGGGAGTCAAAGGTATTTTTTAACAATCCAATGTTTGCGCATATGCATGCAATAATAAATATATTCGATAAATACAATATATGAAACACATTCATAATGCCATAAAACACATACACTTACATAATACACATAGTATTAGATTTGTCATTTTTATGAGCAATTTATATTTGTTATCGTTATGTGAAAACATATATTTTGGGATGCAATGAACTAATCATACTTTTTATAAATTATCAAATTATATTCTTTACTTATAACATTGTATCCTGTTTGTTTACTAAATAAATAAATAAAAATATTAGTATATTCCCCAGCATTAATTATCTATACTTACAAACCAGCATTCTCACAATTGAACAAGAAGGGATATGGAAAAGGGGGATAGGAATAACTTCGAAGATTTCTACAACTTTCGCCTTGATCAATCACACACTGAGACCAGCCTCAGGCTTTAAATTTATCATCGATGCTATCATGAAAAATCTCCAGAGTTTTTTTTTGGTGAATTGGTAGAAGTTAATATAAGTTAGCAGAGTGAGACCTAGGATGAGATGGCTGGACGACATCGAGGGCGATATAAGAGCGATCGGACAGACAAATTGGAGGAGCACATCTCGAAGGCGAAATATGACCGTCACGACATACCCCACAATGAGAGGTAAACAGCGACGAGTGTGCATAACCTTATCAAAGAAAGCACGACACATGCGTATATCCTCACAAACTAGTCTCGTCTAAAATAAAAAGGCAATATTTATGATGGGTGGTGAACCTCATTGCTGCAATTTGTGTTATTTTGCCTGCTGTATTTTCGATTATCTGGCTCCCGAAAACTACGATAATAGAAAAGAGTGAGAGTTATACTATTCCAAGTCGGGGTCTTACAGCATATGCTGTTTGTGAACAATAAAAAATATATAAAAATTCAAGGCTGTCTCGAGAGCGAATTGCGATACCACAATATTTTGAGAAACTCAATTTTTTAATGAGAAAAACACATGTTTTTTTTTTTTTTTATTATTAATACCAAAAATAAAAAATACAAAATAAGTACAAGTAAAAAAAGTACAAGTAAAAAAATACATCAGTAAAATTACACTTAAAATTATTTCAAATATATGGGTTGGTTTGTACCACCTCACTAGGCCAGGCCTGTTCCGAGGTGGTATACTAGTTACATAATAATTAGTTACATAATGTTGTTATATTGTGCAGTCTATGTTTCACTATGTTAGTCCTATATGAGATTTGTTGTATACATAATATGTTGTTAAGGATTGACAATTTGCTGACAATAGTCAATCCCTTTATTATATAGCCACGTATGAATTGTTAGTTTTAGTCTTGTTTTCTTCATTATCTGTATGTCCTTTATGTCTTTAGCAACTAAATTTAGTATTTTTGGAGCCAAGTATTGATAATGTCTATGTCCGTATGCAGTATTCGTCTTCGGAGTTATTAGTTGATGTATCTGTGTGGAGTTATTAGTTGACATGTATCTGTGTGTTTGTATGCTATATACGATGTTAATTCTACTTTATCGATTATAGACTAAAGTCTAAAGTACTCATTCGATTCTTTTCAAAATTTGCAAATTTGTATACTTATTGTGCTTATTATTTTCTTTAACTGTCAAATATTTCAGTGACCCCAAGCTCAGGAAACTTAAAATTTGATATATTTTTTTTCTAATTGGTAAAAAAGCACACCACTTTCATAAAATGGCATTGAGCAATTATCAATTTTTCATAATAAAATATTCAAAACAAAAATAATTTAACAAACTCATTTCACCTCATGCTCATTTCTCATTTCACAACTCATACTCACAATAAAAAAAATATAACAAAATTCAAGGCTGTGCAAAATGCAAGAAATTGCGATAGTACACAATATTTTGAGAAAGTCTATTTTTTAATGAGAAAAAAAAACACAATGAGGTTCGGCTGCGAATCTAATATGGCGGAGCCTAAAGAATAAAGTACTTACGTGTTATAAAAGCGTCTACCTGCTTGTATCGAGAATAGTTAGTAAGGAATGCGTCTAAATCCTTTGAATCCAACCAGGAATATCCCTTATCTAAATTGCCTCGAGTCCTAGGAACTAGCCGTATCGAATTATGGTGTAAACCTTGGCGCAGACAATGCGCTTTACGTCTAGAGTCAGAAACACAGAAGAGATAGTCTAGATTCCCTCTTCTGTGGTCAGAAACGATAGCATTTACCAAAAAAATAAATTGAAATATTAAAACAAAACGAATGAGACGTGGGCAACGATATACTCCTCACTGCCAAGTCACTCCACCACGTATTCAAATTTCGTATTATTTTATTTATTTATTTATTGGTTGATAGAGTTTTATACAGTCTACATGATTTATAAAACAGACAATGTGCATTGCTTTGTTGGTGGACCAGTGAAAACTCCATGCATTATTCAACAGGATAATTAATATTGGTAACAAAAAATTACAAGTACTTAATGTATAATTAATTTACTAGTACATATAAAAAAAACTAAAATAAGACAGCTGATTAAATCAAAGTAGTAGGGAAGATAGGAGGAGACAGCTGTCCTAAACGCACTGAGAAAATGGAATATTTTCATGAAATGAGTTGGTGAAATTGTTTTTGTTAAAATTGTTAAAATATTTTATTACGAAAACTTAGAAACTGATAAAACATTCTGTAAAAACATTATAAACATTCCAGATCAGAAGGTTGCGTGTTCAAATCACGTCGGGGTCACCATTGTAATAATTATGTTATTTGTTACTATCGAAATATTCTATATATATTTAATACCAGGTGTTAATGCAGATATGATAGTGAAAACCAATAATAATCTATTTACAGCTTTTATTTACAATATACAATATACACAATATTACACGAGATTGAGACAACTGTCGCGTGAGAGTTCTAAATTGTCACTGCCCCGACTGCCCGTCTTCGTTGGTTTTCCATTATTTATAGACTCTCGTTTTCTAGAACATTTTGTTTTCTTAGTAATTGTTCCATGTTTCAAATTATAAATATTCCGCCACAATAGGATGAAATATTTTGTAGGTAGTTTCGCCAATGTATTGAAGAGGAGTTAGAGTGACGGTGTGTATGTGACTGGATTGGGTGTCAGAGGAATAAATTCCGCCTTCCCATTATCCAGTTCCTATTCCCTTTTCCTATCTACATACATTGTCACTCGCAATAATAATATCATCGCCGCGCCGCGCAGTATCTGTGTAAAAACATAAACCTACAAATGGTAAAGTCAACATTATGTTCCATTTTTATTTGAATTTTTGAGTTGTGATTATACTTTTGTTTTCTAACAATAACTACTTATGTCAAAACTGTGAATAATGGTGTTTGTTGTTATCAATTTGAACCTCGCATTATTATCAATCCGCATCTAAACGCATATAATTTCGCATCGCTCATCTGAGAAAAAACATTACGATAATCATGCACGCGGAGCATTTTGGTAAAACATTTTCATCCCGCTAATTATACCTATCTGTTATTGTGTTGTACGTACTCTATATTTTTGTGTTCTCGTCAACATCGTCATCAGGAGCTGAGAGGAATGTTCAAGAATCCTACAGCCTCTCCCATTCCTTCAGGTAGGAACTTTGTTTCACTTTATCTGGTTTGAGTCATTTCGCATCCCGTTAATATTTGTCTCTTCCCGATATAGGTGAAATCACGCACCCCATTAAAAAACCCTCGCATCACAATAGTATCAATTCAGCAATATTCAATAAACTGTTTGGTAATTATTTACAAGAGCTGTCCCTGGCCGATCGTAATAATTTTTATATCAATAGATAGATAAACGCGTATATATTACGGGAAAAATAAAAACTTTTGGCGGTGAAGCTTTAAAAAAATAAAATAAACTTACGAAAATTGTATGGAAATTCTATTACGATTTGTTAGTTTTCTAACACAATTTAAACTTTCGAAAGTCACCGATAGGTGGCAATTCAATTTAAATACGCATCCGCTACACCAGTAGGTTAGGTAATTAATAATATTTATTGAAAAAAATGCGATATTTTAGTAAAATTTAAAATACACCGCTTTATATAACGAGATTAAAAGATTTTAAAGCATTCTCGTAAAATAATAATACAACCATTCATTATGTCAACCACTGGCATTATTCCAAAACTGTTTAGCCTTTATTAAGAAATATTAGATTTATCGAAAAACATAAACAATAAAAATGCAAAATACGATAAAAATGAATGTGTAAAATTGTAATAGATTTTTAAATTCTAACAATCAGGAAACATTCGGGTTGATAGGTAGTACCTATAGCTACCTCGGAGCCTGATCCTTTGATATGTTAAGTATAAGAAGGGTTGAATTATTCCTATTCGAAAGTTTGGTCGGTATTGCATTTTATTTTGTTCTATTAAATAATTTATAATTCACGCATTGATCTGCTAATTCTTTTTAAGAAAACCACAACAGAGAAAATAATTGATATAGACCTATGTGAGTAATGAGTCTAGAATATAATTCAAAGTGATTTTATTCTCATACCAAAATATATAATTAAAATTTATAATATACAATATAATATACTCGAAATAATATGCACGCAAATATATACAATTAATAATAAACGATGTACACGGTGTTTACGGTATCGGCCTTGGCAGAAGAAAGACTCGCTCTTCATTCAATATATCGAATGCATCCGACTACGCATTCGGGAATCTCCGTCGACACGAAGATATATCACAATAACTGAGTATTATTATTTTACTAGTTGCATGTAACACATGAGATCCAACTGTCGATAGCGATAGTATGTATAGTTGAAGAATATGTACCAAACTATAAATCCATAAATACAAATTATTTAATATTTTCAGATATTTTGTTTTCTATACAACATAATGTAGGTATGTATGTCAAGATAGGATAGTATGGAGGAAGATCCTTTTTTCCTACCCAGAATATGAAAATAGCATGATGGTATGTATGTATGTTTGGAGATGAAGTATCAAACTATTAAGTCTTCTTACATATTGTGTATAGGCGACTGCCATACAAAATGTATGAAGCACTGTCGTCACTAAATTAAATTTAAAAAAAAAAGGTTAAAAAATTATTGAGATCTTCTACTACAATTAAAATTTTTTTTATAGAAAATTAAATTATCTAGTTGGGGTGTTTCGGCTTTTTTCGATAATTGTAAAAGTTTTGGAAATATAGGCAGTTAAACTCATAAATTTATCATAAAAAAATATTTTTCTTAATAAAAAATGTTTGAGAAACCCTGGAATTTTTTTTAAAAAACTAATTTGAGATTTTGTATTTGTCTATGTTTTTACCAATTTTCAGCGTTCTAGCTTTTATGGTTTCTGAGATATATGGAAAAATAAAATAAAAATTCAAATGTTGATAACCCCTGACTGAAACAAATTGAGGGGATCAAAAGTTATAAGGGGGGGACGGACACACACACAGACACACAGACACACACAGACACACGAAATGTTCTACTCCGAATTCTGAGTAAATCCGTGTATGGAACATATATGCTGCGAAGCCTCTAAGTTGGTGTTTTTTGACTTCAAAGTTGGAAAAGCCGTGAAAAAAGTAGACCTCTGCATACAATTCTCGCGTATCCTGGCTTGAAACATTGTCGATATGTTAAGAGAACAAAGTTCTCCTGAACAAATCGACAGTTGGAATACTTACATAATTGTTATTATTGTCATTAATAAAGCGGCCAGCGTTGTGTAAAAAAAACCGTAGTCAAAATCTTTCTTTACACTCAACATCAAAGTAAATATTACGATTTTCACATAGATTTTGAAAGAAAGAAAAGTGGTTTAAATTCCAATCAACTGTAATCAACTGTTCCATTTTCCTGAACGGTTCCGTTCCGTCTTACAACTTAAAACGTAAAGTCTGCGTTGCACCTTTCAAAATGTCTATCTAAATTGTAAAGAATATTTAACAAATAAAGGATCATTGTGGCAATACAGGCAACCCCTAATGGCTGAACTGGCGACACTTGTGTGAAGAACAAGAAAGGAAGGTGAATATAATATATATTATATTATATATCTCTCAGAGAGATTGCATATAGAATTGATAATGCCAAGACGGTTTCCACGGATATTTAAAACGTTATGAGAATAAGGAATACAAAATAAAATAAAAAAACTTTTACCGCAGGAGGTATGAATGTGAGATTGGGAGCGAGAACCAATACATATGTATGAATGAACGAATGAAAGAATGAATGAACAAATGTAAAAATGAACCAATGAAAGAATGAACGAATGTATTAATGAATGAATGAATGAACGAATGTAATAAAAAGAAGAAGAAAATTTAAGTAATAAAAAGAAGAAGAAAAAAATAGATACTTTAGTTAAGCAAAAAAAATAAGTTATAGAAGTTACACAAGTTACATTGTTTTACTTCTAGAATATTTGTTGTTTATAAATGCTATTTGAGACAGTTCATTTAAAAAAATCATAAAAATGATCCATTGGCGATTTTTACATAAATAAATATACTATAATCAAGAATAATAATAGTTTATCTAATGCTAGGGAATTTCACTAGTTATTTTGAAATTCACGATTTGAGCCGTTTACGAAGTGTATTATTTAATTGAATATAGTTTTGCATTGTCCAATATGATAAACCGAAACCGGTCAGCATCATTTATACACAATTTGGTTTTATAAGATGCATCAAAAAACTTTTGTATATATGGTTGGTTGGATAATTTATATAGCGCCGTTTTCGTGAAAACTCACCTCAAGGGCGCTTTGTAGCTATTAGTTTTTCATGTTAGTAAAAGCTTAAAATCTAGGTTATTGATCAGTTAAATTTATCTTTCAGTCCATTATTAAATATGTTTCCTTTTACTTCTAATCCTTCAGCCAATCGGACCCACCCTGCACAAGACCCAACCCTAAGTACCCCCACCCTACCTCTACCTCCGCCCCCATAGATTTCTTGTAAGCACGTCGTCACATTCTGTTTCAGTTGAAAGTTAGCCTGATGAGGGAACGGTTAGTTCCGAAACCGGTCGCATCGTTTCAACCAAAAAACGTGGTTAATACAAAGTTATATCTTTAAATTTAAATTGAATATATTTTATTTTTTTAAATTACTTCTCGGGCAACTAACAGGTACTATGTCAAATATGAATGAATGAATGAATATTACAAATGAACAAAATTTCAATTTAATTTATACCAAATTACTTACCCAATTTAATTACCAAATTACTGTTTTTTTCACATATTCCATTCACACAGGACAACGATTACCAGGATGAAAAATCCTAAAACTCTAAGATGTAGGAGCAGACTTGCTTTTAAGAAAAAGTATCAGGGTTTCTCACTCGTTTATCGTAGGTACATTCTTTCAAGATATCCAAACAAACTTAGACCGACAGAATAAAAAATGAGGACATAAGTTACATACTCTTCTTAATGATCTCATTTTATCTGATTTCAAACAATAAAAAGAAATGAAATCGGACAAAGCCAACGTGTTAAAAGAGTTATCGCTTATTTATAAGAAAACAATCATGTCAAATTGGTAACATCCTAATGTTTAGAAGTATAATAGTAAGTTGTATTTAAAAGTTTAATTACAAGTTATTAATTCCACAGTAACAATGACGTTAAAAATATTGGAATGACGATTTCACATTTAAAAAACCTACATGCTCAGGTGAGTATACAGTGCTATTCAGTGTAGCCCACGAGTCATTTAGGTACTCTGATTCTGAATTTTTCAATTAAATCAGAAAAACAAAAGGTTCAAATCAACAACTTTCTTTCAAAATTTTCGTCCCCAGGAAATCACAAGTCGACAAAATTAGATATGCTAAAAAGTCTTGAAGCATTAGTGCTATTTTTGTAAAATTTGTCACCTTTATCTTACGATATAGACTTAATTCACACGTTTAAATCACAATGCGCCAGGTGGAATTGGAATGTGACATAATACGTAATTGAAATAAATGTTGCCTCATATTTAATCATAAATCAAATGACAATTGTTTTTTATTTCCATTATTTTGTGACGAAACTTCGTAGAAAACGAAATGGATTTTCGTTTAAAACATTCTTCTTCTTCCTCAACATATTCCCGTCCACAGAAATACATACTAGAGGAAAACCGCCAACCCGGAGGATAATCAAAAAGACATCTTTGTCACAAACAGTTCCCAAGATCTAACACAAAAGGATAAAGGAAAATTTTTAAAGTTTTTCAGTCCTTTTTGATTTGCTTTCTCTTCTTATTAGACATCGTCACAATACTGTTTTCCCATAGCACACGGAGATATCGTGTAAAAAACAATGCACATTGATGTTTTGAAGGATTTTATGGTCAGTAATGTCAAGGTCACAAATGAGAAATATATCGCATAGTTAACACTAAGTCTCTAACAAAAGAACTAGAAAAAAACCTCTCGTCACAATACTGTTTTCATAATAGGTATATCACACGGAGATATCGCTTGCTGAGCATTAGAGTATTGTCCATTTCATAAAAAAAATATTCATATAGTTTGATTGATTTTTTAAAATATTTCTATACAAAATCCAATAAGTACTTGAAGTTCGAATATTTGAATACCTCTCATATCAATGTAAATTTCCCGAGTCAATGTTAATGTGACAAAATATATATTTTTTTGAATTTTCATTCTCATTTTTCTCAGTTTTATACTTTATGGATAATTACCAATTTTATACCAATTACGCACAAAACATGGCAATTCATAGAATGTGCGATACATACAATAACAGATTTCAAGAGTTTGACATCTTCCACCTCAGCTCCACAACATTCAAATACTCAATACAAAAGAAGATCAATAACCGCTTATTATAGGAAACATTGACGGCATTAATTCTCTTTTTTCTTTTTTTTTCCTTTTAGTTGAATATTATGTTTTGAATTATCGTAAACTTGAAATGTTGCTCTTACCTACATACCAACCTATGGAAATATTTTTTTTGATTTTTTGCAAACTTGTATTATTTTATATTAATCATAACGACAAAATGTAATAGGCCTTAATACTTGATGTTACTATTGTATTGTACTATGTCTTAACGCTGTTTTTTTTGTCTAAATTTAACCTAAATAAATAAATAATATACTCCAATAATATTCTAATCCTCAGCAAGCGATATGTCGTCGTAAAATTATCGTGTAAGAAAGCAGATGAAACTGCTGTTTCAAAGGATTTTGTGGTGAATCACATAAAATTACGAGGTCACAAAAGAGAAATATATCACATACTTAGTTCGCACTAAGTCTCTCGAACGAATTAAGTAACAAAAAAACACTTCATTTTGTAGAACTGTGAAACTTTCATTGTTTGGTCGAGACAATCAAGTGCTAATGCCCTCCTGTCGGGCGATAGCGTAAGTAGGTCGGCCCTTCAGCGCTAAATTAGCATTTTGAAAAGGTCATAACTGAATGCGGGTAGGTAGGTACCTACGTTCTCCGCGATAGAACCCTTCCAAACTAACGACCGTAGAAAGTTGTTACGACCGTCTAAAACGCTTCACACATTTACCCCTTTAAAATCAGGCCAGCGATACGAGAGGGGACAAAATAATTAGGGTTTTCGAAACTATAAAAAATATTTATGTTCACGGAATACTTCAATTAATTACTTACACTATGTTATCGGCAAATATCTAGACATATTTCGGAGGAGACTGGGACGGTTTACGCAGATACCGACCAAGGAAAAACGGAAGGTGTTCAATGCAGTGGCAAGACAATATGAAATTTGTCTGCTCTGCACATCCTGGCACCACAATCAAGAACTGAGTCAAAGAAAATAGTTCTCTGGGAGGCAACTCACACTCAGGTCTTCTAGATCACAGAGTATAAATTCAATCAACGAAGCAGCTTACTATGATCGACGCTCTAGTTTGTTAAGTTTTCATATAAATTGGAACGGATTACCTCCAGATGTTAAAGAGCACCTTCGCTAAAAGACTGAAAAGAGCTTTGTTTCGTATAGCAACACAAAACCAACCTATTAGCGTCCTTGGGATGATCATATATATCACTAAACGGCGCTCTAAAAAGCCTTAATAATATTATTAATCAATATTTCAGCAGTGACACCAATATTTCAGCACAAATATTATTATACAACTGTTTTAAGTGTTCTTGTCTTCTCTTTGGCATTATTAGTCCCACACGGTGGTGGAGTCTACCTTTTTAATATCTTGATATTTTGCAGTTTTTACTTTGTGGCTCATTTTAACTAATAAATTAAAATAATAATTATTATTTAAACAACACTTTGGAGTATCTTATGTTAACCGGTTTCAGAGCTGACCCGCTCCCTCATCCGAACAAACTTATACTAAACTAAAAATTATGTTTAAACCGTGTGTAGTGTAGGGTAATCTGGCCAAAAAAAGTGTTGCAAAAGAAGTGTTGGAAGGCCTCAAACAAGGTGGTTTGATGATATTAGACGAGTGGCTGGAGACGGATGGATGCGGTTTGCCCAAGATAGGGAGCTGTGGAGGTCTCAGGGGGAGGCCTATGTCCATTACTGGAAAGAAGCCCCAATGGTCGCTTATTCGTAGAAGACACGACACATGAAGAAGAAAAAGAATATCTACTCAGTAGTAAAGAACAATAAAATTTTCATTGACACCCTAGCTTCAATTAGGTACATTATTCCGAATGGGGTAAGTGAAGCTGTTGCTCTTGTCGCTTGACACAGGTGTTGGTCCCCAACAGACGAAAATGACCTTTAAAACATATCCCACACTACGCTCAGACATTAACAAGTTTATAATTATTCAAAACGAGCAAAATACAGCTTTTTTTTATAACAACACTCGCACCACTTACTGATTCTGTGACTCTGCAAGACTGATCGAGAAAGAAACGTTGGAGAAAAGTAAAAGTATTTATTGAAGTCAGAAAATAGGACAAATCATGATTGAATCGCACCGTATTCAAGAACTGTGTCAAAATATTGTGCCGTCGCAAAAATAAGTCTAAAATTATTGTGTCTAACATCGAGATCGTCTGAATCATAGAATACCAATTTTTGGAAGGAATTGGATTAAGCCAATAAAGCGGCTTATGGTAAATGATAAATTACCTTCTGACAAACATTCAGTAAATACCTTAAGTCTTGTATTGTTTCTGTGAGCTAGCAACTAAGTTAAGGCTCCTTCGGTATGTCATTTCTATAAAGTCAATCTCTCAGGCAGTATCCCACATTATGATGTATTCACTGCTAGTAATTCTGATACAAATACTCTTTATAGATGCAAAGCAGTGTAAACTTGTGTATTGTTAATATATTTTGTGAAGGTACCTATTGTTTTGTATCTTATATCATAGAAATAATCTATATATTTATTTATGTGTTGCTGTTGTATGATAGTTTTAGATCATCATCTGTGGACAAATGCAATTGGTCTGTTTTTTGTTTATTTCGTAGTGTGTTTTTTGCATACTTTATAAGGATGTATTTGTCCCTTAAACAATAAAACAAATGATCTTTATATTATAAAACGATGCTAAATCTTCTCAGTCATCTCTCCAATGCTGGATATAAGTCTCTTCCATGTTTCTCTTTATGTCTGTCTTGCGCTCTCTAAATCTATCTTTTTCTCGGTGATTGGGATTATGTCGTCTGCCAATCTTTTTTGTGGTCTAATGACACGTCATTTCATATCTCAAAGTTGCCATTGGAGGCCACATGTCCTGCCCATTGCCATTTGAGTTTTGCAACACTCCATGACATCTGTAACTTTTGTTAGGTTAGGTGATATTTTGGATTCTTACAATGTTTTCAATACTATTACTTCAAAAATTTGCTTTTCCATGGATAGCTGTGAATACTCGATTCATAGACACTCTTTGTTGCAAGCGATATGATTTCTAGTCTAGAGAATACATGTTTCGTATACTTTTCTTTTAAGATTTTGTCGAATATCTTTGTCGAAAGAAATGCTTTAATTTTCCGAAAGCCTGCTGCCCAAACCTATCCTGGGTATCTGTGGAGTTTGGTTTTCTTTTCCAATTTTGATCTTTTGTTCAAAGTATGTAAATGTATTCATCTACTGCCTCTGTATTTACATTTTTTTTTATTTATTTACATAATTAAACTGCTCACAAACAACACTAGGTAAAGAATTACAATGAGTAGGCTTAATATATAATTGTTAAACTATCCCTACCAAGTGTCAATTACTTGTGGCAAATCAATTCATATAATTAATAACATACTGGGATGTGAATGTATAGTGGGTGAAAATGTGTATAATGAAGTGGGTAAAATGTGTCTTGCTATGCTGATTTTAAATTGAACAGTAAGTTTTTATATTGGTAAGGCGTGTTATGGAAAAAATCTAGTTGTAGGGTACTTTGATGCTTATTGTAAGTTGTGAGGATTCTGTTTATTGGTGAGTTTAGAGATGAGTTAGTTCTATAGCAACGTCGAGTGTGTACATGCAAATTTATATATGAAACAAGGTCTGGACAGTCAATATTGTTATTTAGTACCTATATTATACAGGAAAAATAAATCATTAATGGTTCGTCGTACTGATAGGCATGGGATGTTACACATAGCATAGTCATTGTATTTTCTGGTCATTCTGTAGATGAATTTATTTTGTATTCTTTCTATATTATTGCAATGGATATTGTATTTCGGGTTCCAAATGACTGAGGCGAATTCCAATGAACTTCTGACGAGCGCAAAATATAGAAATAATTGTTAGTGTTTTTGGATTCCTGAAATGCTTCCCTATTCTGAATATAAAGTATAAGTGTATAGCGCTATATAAACTTGTGTTGGTATTGTTATTATCACATTTCGACGACAATCAAGAAACGGTCAGAGCTCACCGGAATCTCACCGCCATCTTGCTCCTTTGAGATACGGCATGTCATAATTTGGATACTTGATTCCAGACACGACTCACTCGATTGAAGACGCGATGTATGAATATACGTATTCATAACGCGATGTTAAGTCTGCGTTTGTCTCGAGTATAAGACGCATACCGCAATATAAATAAATAGGACTTTATATTCGCGACGCCAGGTGGATTTTATAAATACTATCACGACGATATACGAAACGGTCGGTCTGTACCCATAATATGTCGTATTCTGATTCGTCTAAATTTATCCGTCTGAATTTTAGTATATGAGAAATGTCAAAAAGTTGACAGCATTTATATGAGACTCATTACGTCACACCGCGCGGATGAAATCCTTTTACACAAGTCGTCCGTTGGTCATAGACGTTTTCGTACTCTGAAACGAATCAGAATTGGACATAATATGTCACCATAGATAAAATGTTTTAAGTGAACTTGGGAAGAATGAATCAGGAACGCCTGACGATGAACATATACATAGCTGACAGGAATGGAATAAGAGATCGAGGGCGCCCAAAAAAAGGATGGCACGACCACGTGTGAACGATATTCTGAAAGACAGAAATGTTAAAAGATTGAACAACAGACGAACATGTACGGGACGATTCATGGATGTTGAGTAGGCGATGAATGTGTGTCAAGATAGAAAAATGTGGCGTTCGGTTGAGACATGGCGTGATGGTATGTAATGCGTATGTCAGGTGGAAATTAATTTCCACGCTCAAACCATTATAATGACAATCAGATATTTGGGAAAACCAGCAGCATATCATACAGTAGAATTGGATTTATGACAGGTATTATGGCGGACATTGGGACCTGGTTGATCTGTTTTGTGTGAACCTATATGTTTGTTGAGGTAATGATTGTGATTGCAGAAAGTTGAGATTGTGTACATATTTTGTGTGGAACGGGAACAATCAACTGGTTCATAATTGCATATAATTGTCAGTAAAAATTGTAAACAGCTAGCTCTAGAACAGGATTTCCTATTTGGGCAGCAGTAATCTATTTATTGTTGTCATTATAAATATGGTGTGATAAAAGGTAAGATAAAATAAATAATAAATAAATTACAATAATCCAGCGTAGACAAAACACAATTATGTAGCGTAGACAGCGTAGACAAAACACATTTTTGGGGAAACTTTAGCGGATATCTATTTTGTAATTTGAAAGTTAAGCAGACACGTTTGTACTGTGGATATGATAAAAAGAAAAATATTGTTTGAAAATAAAAACACTTCACAAAATTGGATTGGATTTTTTTTTACCCCATTTATTTACGCCGTTGCTTGAAGGTTGAATAGAAATTGTTGTAAAGCGGGGAAAAGAACGCCTAATGTGCGGAGATATGCGCAAATGCCCGGTCATTCATAGGAGAAATAGAGACTAGTCCGATTAAAGGTCCAGAGATTCAACAGGTGTGTCTTGTAGTCCATCGAGAACTCTGCTCGTGTTAACTAACTCCCCAACTCCGCAAAACCTCTGGAGATAAATTGCAATGTGGACTGAGAACGGAGCGATATAATATTAGGTGCTTACTATTATATTATTATGGTTGACTGTCTGCTGTCAGATAAACAACAATTATTTATATTCCACTTCCGTTTTGTCGTTGTTAGATATAATACGGTCTCGTGTCACCGTCAGGCTTCGCCGGTTGTCCACAGATGTCGTTGTCCGTGACCTCCGCCAACCAAACACAACATAACCTAACTTTACTTCTGCAATTTATTTATTTACATACAGCAAATTGGACAAAGGCGGGTTCGTTGGTAAAGTAAAATATGCCAATTTTTTAAATTGAATAATAAATAGATAAGTTTTGTAGCATACGAAGCAGTGTATGTTTGGGCGATCATTTTGTGTTTTTTTTGCTGTAATGTTGTTGGTTATAATTATTAGAGTATACATATAGATATTGCCTAAAGAATAGCCGACAAGGAGTCTAGAAATTAGACTTGGCGTGACTCACAACCAGTGTTTTATTTTTGAAATATACTACGTTTTTTTAATTTTTCAATAAAATTATAAAAGTTTATATGAAGAGAAAATACACACCAAAACTTAGACAGTTCATGGCAACGAGCATGCATTAATTTTCATAATGACATCTTTGCTATGAAAAAAATCGATTGACTGACAGTGCAAAATAATATTGTATGATGAAAAAAATCCCAAATTCTAGTAACATGCAAATAATTAAATATATTTTTGGTAATTATTTACAAGTGGTATAAGTCTTCAATTTATTCGCCCATAGATGTCAGAAAAGCAACTATACGCTTGGGAAACTTCATATATTTTTCGTAATGTAATTTTTTTTTTAATTTTTCTAGGCGTTTCCCGGGAAAATTATTATTTTTCCCGTAATCTGTATATTTTTATCTATCTATAGAAAAAAAATCAGCAAAATTGAAGACTTATACCACTTGTAAATAATTACCATATTTTTTAATATCTATAGTAAAAATAGGAAAATGAAAATATTTGGATACAGTATACCTACTTAGTTTATTTTAGTAAACATAAAAAAGTAGTGCACTATAAAGTTAATATGTGCGAAAACTATCTTCATGACAATTTGGATAAGAATAATGATGTGATAAATATTTGTTTCAAAACTGAATTTAAAAATAACTACACACATACATACAACTTACACTTTTGTTTGTTTTCCTAACAATAGTTGCTATGCGATGCGCGAGTTCAATTTGTGACAGTATCGCCATCTGTCGGATAGTAGCGAAACTTCCGGTAACCGAGAAGTTACAATTTTCTTCGTAAGCGGCGCTAATGTTGTACGAATAACGATATTTTTATAACGGCGAACTTTTTCGAGTTTAAACGATATACACACACTATTTTAATACATTAGACCATATTATTATTATATTACAATTAAACAGGAAAAATATATTTAACCTTATTAAATATATAAAAATTATTAAAATTATAAAATTATTTTGCAATATTTTTTTGATATACCTACAGATGTATGTACTTAATAAAAATAAAATATCTTAGAAAAAATATAACAATTCTACACATTAGTATAGGAAAATCGGAAAATATCTATAATTCGTACATCTAAAGCTACATAAGTAGTAGACGGAGAGCTATAAATGCATACGTGTTGCCAGTACCTACTATTGTATGGAGTGGAAGGTCTATCAAATTTTTTATTTATTTATTAAACTTCATGTACAATATTGCGTACAATGGCGGGTTTATTGCCACATGGCAATTTCTTCCAACCAACCAAAGCAACTTGAGGTCATAAATAGTATATTGGTATGTACATTAAATTTATAACAAACGGAAAGAATATTAAGAGTAGGTAAATTGACAGCAACAAAGGAAGGAAGGAAATAGAAGTTGAGGGAGGAAAGATGTCAGGGGTGTCAGTTACAGCTTTAGTTTCTTTTTAAAAAGTTGAATCGATTGAGACGTCGCAGTATCATTACTTAAGGTGTTCCATAGTCTTACTGATTGTACTTCAAAAGAGAAACTGAGAATAGCTAGTGTGGTACGTTCAGCAGATCGAAGAGGCAGACCGTGATTTGACAAGAAAATAACCTTATTCTTGAGATATTGTGGTGAATTAGTGTTGTTAATTAAATTATACAGTAGAGAAAGTAAATGAATATTACGACGTTGACGTATCTTAGGCCAGCGAAGAAGATTTCGGTAAGTGGAAACATGATCAAATTTTCTAAGATTGTAAATAAAGCGTACCTATACAAACATTTTGCAATCGTTCAAGTTTATTAAGGAGTTCTTCGTTAGTAAAATCTCAACAGTAAACAAAATTGATGCATTCGAGATGTGCATGGCTATACAGAATGTTGATGCGCATCTCATGGGTCGATAGAGTCTCCAATGAAAGAGTTCTAAATATGATGGAGAAAGAGAGGGAGACTATCTGACCACTGCCAAGAGACGCAAAGTCGCATATTTTGACCACATTCTGTGGTGATAGATATGCCCATCTACAGTGGAGGGAAACATAGAGGGAAGACGGATTATGGAGCGTAAAAGAATATCGTGGCTTAAAAATCTCTGGCAGTGGTTCGGGATTCCGGATGTTGCGTCACTAATTAGACTGGCACAGGATCGGGATGAATTTGGTGTGATGGTTGGCAACCTCCGTCAGGAACGGCTCAAGAAGAAGAAGAAGAATAATAACAATTACGGGTCTTTTATGAGCCGTAAGCCGAACACTGGTTGGGATCGTCTAATATGGAAACGAAAGAAGTCAAAATAAACAAAGGGCGACTATGAGACAGATTGATAAAAAGTCGATTGGATTGTACAGAGGCAGAATTTAGACTAAGAAACTAAGAAATAAGACGCCGGTCAATGGTCACAGACATTGCAGAAAGAGTGGGAAGGCTAATATTGGCAATGGGCAGGTCATGTGGCAAGACAGAGGGACAATAGATGGACCCCCAGAATTCTGAATTGGAGACCCTATCATAATAGAAGAAGTGTAGGGAGACCACAGAGGAGATGGACTGACGATATTGTCCAACTGGTGGAACATGGGTGGAAGCAGAGTGCCCAGGATAGAGAGAAATGGAAAACCCAGGAAGAGGCCTATATCCAGCAGTGGAGTGAAATCGGCTGAAAAGAAGAAGATGAATTTAGATTGTGCAGAGTACATAGTATAATATATACACTCTACATCTACATGATACCCGTTGTAAAATGACTAAGTTATAAGTGAACACAAATATCAATCATCTAGGATGTAATATATTTCTTTACATGGCATGACATATTTGGAAAATATGTACATGTACACCATAAACTAGTCTATAACATCAATGGCATCTATTGGAATTTTCACGAAGCAGGTCGGCAAAAACATTACGATGTCATCAAGTGGTTTGAGTTCACGTTTTATTATGGTTTATTTCCTAACTAATAGCCCATAACAATGGTAGGTACCCAGATATAATAATAATCTGTTTAGCCTTGACTCACTCCAGAGAGGTGTTTACAACCGGAAACATCTGACTTATTATTGTTTGCAATGGCACCGTCGTTTATCATTGCCACACATAAAAATCATTACAAATATACATTATTATTGAGAAACACGTAATCGCTTCTCAAAATAAAACGTAAAATTTACACGGAAGAATCTGTGAGACTTCTCGAACGTTTTCTTGCGTTTCTCGAACAATACATACATACATACATACCATCACGCCATGTCCCTTGCGGGGTAAGCAGAGAGAATCGAGCGCCATACTTCTCTATTTTTGCACACATTTCTGGCTTCCTTTACATCCATGCATCGTCTCATACATGCTCGTCGATTGTTCAAACTTTTTATGTTTCCTTCTTTCAAAATATCATTCACATGGTCATGGAATCCCTTTCTGGGGCGACCTCTGCTATTCACTCCATCTCTGGCACCCATGTATATTTTTTTGGTCAGTCGTTCATCGTTCATTCTTTCTATATGTCCAAACCACCTTAAAGCATTCACTTTCATTTTACATATAATATCCTTCTTTAACTTGCATTCTCTCCTTATGTCCTCATTTTTTATTCTATCATATATCGTTCTATTACATACTCTTCTTAGTGATCTCATTTCTACAGCATTTATTCTACTTTCATGTGTTCTTTTCCAGGTCCATGTTTCACTAGCATACGTCAAAGTAGGCACCACAATTGCATTGTGTACTGCAATTTTGGCTTCCTTTGAGATGCTTGGATCGGCCATTACTGGTCTAAGTGCTCCGTTTATTCTATTCCCTGCCATAACTCTTCTTTTAATATCTTTATCGGGTCTTCCATTCCGTTCAAACATACTCCCCAAATATAAATATTCCTCAACTTGTTCTAGCCATTCGTTCTCTACTTTTATCATACATGCAGTTATACTTTCAGTCTTTTCAAATACCAATATCTTAGATTTACTAACATTCATTCTCAGTCCATTTTGCAGGCATCCTTCATACACTTTATTCACTAAATACTGTAGCTCATCCGCACATTCAGCAATCACCAATTTGTCATCTGCATACATCAAATCACGTACGTTTACAGTACTTAGTTTCAGACCTTTATTTTCATTCTTCAATGTCCTAACGTAGTGATCAATATACAGATTGAACAGCCATGGGGATAATACGCAGCCTTGCTTCACTCCTTTATTAATAGGGAATCATGTTGTCAACGCATCGTTGACACGGACACAGGCTCCACTATTTTCATACAGAGACGCAACGACACGTATTAATTTACTCTTCACTCCATATATTGATAGGATATCCCACAATTTTTCTCTATCCACTTTATCATATGCCTTCTCAAGGTCTATGAACGCACAGAAAAGTTTCTGGTTTTTATGCAGAACCTTTACCGTAGCCATACGTAAAGAGAAAATTTGATCGATACATCCTCTGCCCCCTATAAAGGCACCTTGCGCATCCCATATCTTGCATTCCGTAATCTTGCGTATTCTCTTATCAATAATTCTTGCATACATCTTGCCAACCGAACTTAACAAGCTTATAGCTCTATAGTTTTTGCAGTCGAGTTTTGATCCCTTCCCTTTGAAAAGAGGAACTACAACTACATTTCTCCAATCCGACGGAGTGTACCCAGCTTCCCAACATTTATTGAAAAGCGATAGACACCACTCCGTAGATATTTTACCGCCATACTTGATAAATTCGGCTGCCACACAGTCCACACCAGCGGCTTTACTCGTTTTCGCGTGATTAACCGCTTCTTTTACCTCTTCTTCCGTTATTTCATCTCTCTCATTCTCATCAATAATCCATGTCCTCTGTCTTACTGTGTCACCTTGTGCGCTTTCATATAATTCTTTGAAATATTCACACCACCTCTCTTTCACACTTTCGTTATCTATCAGCATATTTCCATCTTTATCATTTATACACTTTGAACCTTTTACTTCCCCTTGCTTTCGCTTAGCTATGCCTTTCCAGAACATTTTCATGTTACCCGTAAAGTCGTTCACTATTTTCTGACTTTCTTTTTCTTTTATACAATCTTTTTCATTTTTCACTGTAGCTTTTACTCTCCTCTTGCATTCTTTGTACTCTTCTTTTGCTCTATTTTCTTTATCAGTACCTTTTACAGATATCCAAAACTTCCATGCTTTCTTTTTCGCATCAACTGCATTTTTTACCGATTCATTCCACCAAGCATCACCTTTCTGCATTCCTCTTTTACTTTCACCGCACGCATTCTTGGCAGCCTTGCACACAACACTTTTCAAGTCTTTCCATACTTCATCTACACTTCTTTCACTATGTGTTTGAGAATTTAGTTCATAAACAACATTCCTTTCATATTCATGTCTTACTTCCTCTTCTTGTAATTTTTCCACATTGACGCGCATTGGTGGTGCACTTTTGATTGTTTTAGAGTGCCAGCCGATGAACAGATGCAGTTTAGTAACAAGCAAATAGTGATCTGTTTCCAGCTCTGCGCCCCTATATACCCTAGTGTCCATCGTTGCCTTCCTCAAAGTGGAGTCCACACATACAAAATCTATAATTGATCTTTCACAGCCTCTTTCCCACGTATACTGGTGGATCTTTTTATGGCAAAAAATAGTATTAACCACAAAAAGATCCCATTCCACACATACATTCAGCAGTATTTTTCCATTATCGTTCACTCTGCTATCACCGTGAGGCCCGAGGGCAGATTCAAAGTCTTTTCTTTGAACCCCAACCCATCCATTCAGATCTCCTGCCAAAATAATCTTTTCATTTCCTTTCCTTTTATTCAATGCTTCTGTCACACTTTCCCAGAACTCTTGTTTTTCGCTCTCTTGGTCTGAATTCACAGGTGCATACCCTGTTAAGAGAAACACCGGCGTGATTCCTACTTTGAGTCTGATCCACATAAGCCTGGAACTTTCACTTTAACTATACTATTACTGATGCTTTTGTTGAAACAACCCAACCTTAATATCATTATGGTATTATATATATATATATATATATATATATATATATATATATATATATATATATATATATATATATATATATATATATATATATATATATATATATATATATATATATATATATATATATATATATATATATATATATATATATATATATATATATATATATATATATATATATATATATATATATATATATATATATATATATATATATATATATATATATATATATATATATTACATATTTGGTATGCACTGCTAAACCTGGGTAACCCGAGTATTTTCCTAAAGGTATTGTTGTATTGTACATAGAATTATACGACTGACGTGTGTGTCTACACCACAGCTCACTGGTAAGTCTTTACACCATGTTGTGTGTAAAGATTTCAGAAGAGGTGCCTTGAAAAACTCATCAAATCGCACAGATACGAATATCTCGAAAAATGGGTCATGATTGTAATGAAAGTACAATAACGAGATCAAAATTATCGAATCGGACGGTTCTGAGATCGTCTATTAACGTCTATATTTAGCATATTATATTTTTTGTTAAATTATTTCACGATTTATATTATGGCCTCGGGCCAAAAAAATAAACGATGAAAGAATACAGAGCAGACATTAATAATTTTCGAATATTACCAATTTTCCCAAAAGCTTTACAGTCGTAATCGATTGTAAGCGTTTTCGAAAATAGGTCGGTTCTTTATAGAATAACATTCAAATGATCTATGTACTAAGAGAGTGAAATCAATAGTCTTTCAAAATTGAAAGAAAATCATATTTCCCTTGGTTTGAATACTCGACAGTATATTTTATTTTTTCCTGTCTTGCTTCCCGGGCCACTAACATGTACCTACTATGTTAAATATTAATTTAAAAAGCACCCAAAAACAATTTGCCACATTCTGAAAACTAACGATATTAATCGTCCTACAGATCCAGAGTGATAACACAGTATTAAAAACAGTCATGTCACTGTCATGTCGCTAGCATGTCACTGTCACTGTCACCGTCATGTCACCGTCATGTCACCGTCATGTCACCGTCATGTCACCGTCATGTCACTGTCATTTCACTGTCATGTCACTGTCATGTCACTATCATGTCACTGTCATTACACTGTCATGTCACTGTCATGTCACTGTCATGTCACTGTAATGTCACTGTAATGTCACTGTCATGTCACTGTCATGTCACTGTCATGTCACTGTCATGTCACTGTCATGTCACTGTCATGTCACTGTCATGTCACTGTCATGTCACTGTCATGTCACTGTCATGTCACTGTCATGTCACTGTCATGTCACTGTCATGTCACTGTCATGACCGCTGACTATTGCTCCCTGACACTGCTTTGATGCATGTGCAAACTACGCAGAGCTTTAATTTGTTTTTTTTTTATTGTTTAGTAGTTACAAAACCCGCCCCTCCCACATTTCCTTTATTTAGAAATATGTCAAGATAATTGCCGATATAATTATATCGTGGTGCAAAAATATTAATTGAAGAGTCTGAAAAGAAGATTGTCTGACGTCGACTTGTAATATGATATTTTTATATTATGTAGGGCATCGGAAAAGTAACTAAATTCTCAGGAAACATAAAATGAAAGTCTTTTAAAAATAAGGCATCGTATCATCCCTGTGCTGTGCTACACGGAGGAAAATCATTTATCGAGTGTAGTCGCAATTCCCAATCACAAAGCCAAGGAAGAACATTCCAATTATTTTTGTCATCCTTCTCCCATACTTTTTTGGGTCCTTATTCAGTAGTGTCTTCCACAACTCCTTCTCCATACCCCTCCACCCCCACCGTGTGGCACTGGGTGGACCTCCATCATTAAAAGATACACCGACAAATACAAGCGTTAAAGGAGCGTCAAAATAAACAAACAAAAATTATTAAAATACTTACAAATCCTTTTCGTGTCGGCAGACAGAGGCAACGTGGCCCTAGAGCCGGCGTCGCCGACCAAAAGCAGAGGCGGTCCCAGCTCCTCTAGGTATGATCCCGTGGACTTGTTGCGTCTCTTGCGCGGAAATATAAACCACACTCTCCTGGGAGACATTTTCGGACACAAGATGGCGGTCGGTCCGCCGTTGATCACTGGGTAGCCTCAACGGAAGGAATGCTTGAACACTGCGCGCACTTGGTCAGTTGGAACGATCTGTAGGGACAATCGAACGCGTTGACACTCCGATCGCCATTTTATTTACAATGACAGGAATGTCAAAATTCACTTCACTTCGATTTTTTCGTTATTTTAGAATTATTTTCGTTTTAAAAAAAGCATATTATATTTATTTAATGCGCCACCGATTCGCTGTTGATAACATATTTTATTTTGTATTTCATAATGTAAGCTGAGTGTTTTTATTATTTTGAATTAGGTTTGATGGATTTAACTAATTTCACTGAAAAAAGAAATGATTGTACTAGAAAACAACAAATTTTAAACGCTTGTGTGGAAATAATGGGAATCGCGAGGGTTTTTCGTTCAGTTTATACAAGGTACAGGCTGTGATTTGACACACGCGGTAAAATAAATAGAAAATAAAATTTCAAAAAAAGACATCACTATAACAATTAGTAATCACAAAATAAAAGTAAGCCGTTATTTTAAAAAGGAACCCCCAAAGAATCCACAACCGACCTAAGACGTGCAATTCTTTTTCTGTGCATTTTCTATGGAACCAGAATGTATTAGAAATTTTGGTAAGTACGCGTAAAAATAATGTGCTTTATTTAAAGAAGATAGAAAAAACTCGCGATAAGGATACATTAATTTGCAAAACGCATTAAAATTTACTAACCGCTTCAAGGTTGCGGTGAGTATCAAGTATAAACTTTACGCCAGAATGTTGAAGTAAAATACTTAAACCCGAGTAATTAAATAGATATTATTTCACATGAGCTGTTTACAATTACCACTTCCCGCGCAGCACTACGAGTCCACACTGAGGAAACAAAACCAACGAAATGACACATCACAATCATAAACAGAACAATGAAAATTCGAGTCGAAATTAAACAAACATTAGATGCGAGGATTTTCCTACAAGTTCATCGGCCAGCACATCCTCAATTCTCAGAAGCCACAATTCTGAAAATTGTCAAACTACAATTTACTTGTGGATTTATTGTAAAAAAAGATCATCAACAGAAGGAAAAACAAACCAACATTAATTGACATATGTCATGTTATAAGTGTCGTGGTAGAAGAACCAAATATCGCTCAACGAACCGGTGTAATGACCTTGTCAAATGCGTTGCAGAAACTATAGTACAAAATGTTTGATTGTTTTAGAGAGTTGCTGACGAATTTTAAAATCCGAAAAGTATCGTATTTGGGTTATGCGCTTAGAGGTAGAGAAGTACGAGCTGCTGCTACTGAGAAATAGAGGTTTGAAAAGTTGTTGGCAAGAATCAAATATCCTGGTTCTACAATATATACGAGACAAGACAGGAAAGAGAACAGTTAAGAAACTGCAGGTATTCCGACTTGCAGAGGACAGATTTACTAACTCTCGTGTGATAGTCAAAGAGGACATTCAAAGAAGAAGACGTATGATGATGTTTTTGTACTTGTTTAAAGGCCATATTTGAAAAAATGGTTTAATATCAAGTAGAAACGCTATAGCGTATAGAGAAGAAGCACACACATGAGCTTCAGTTGTCGAAATTATCTTATTTCAACAACAATTATTGATATGGTATTTACACAGCAGATACAACAATAATGCAAGTTTTATTGTTAAAATATCGCCAATGTATTCCCGAAGAACTTCGATGAGAATGGAAAACGAATCATCAAACTAACATAACCTAACTGAACTTTGTTTAATAGCACGACAAAGTACCTAATGTTTAATATTCCTGCATTGAAAAGCTCCACGCAAAAACACGTTCATGTCATGAGTCAATTCCTAAACGGCATCGACATTAACATTTAGATTGCTTCAAGATTTAAGAAGCCACAACCTGTAATGACGCATACTTGATACGCGAATGTCTATTAGAAAACTATAATAAACTGTGTGTGTGACAGGCGATAATTGGTTATACGCGCTTCATTCTGGGTATATTAACTTGTTATATGTTTAAATTATTAACCTGTATTTAATATAATTTGTGCACCTGTTTTATACGATTATTTACATTGTATAGATGGTGATTGCCCATAATCATAAACAAACGACTCAAGAAGACCTCGGACATCTTCTTCTCTGGAAATTCGTGGTTATATCTTCCCAGCTGCTGAGATTAATCGTTGGTCAATTCTTCAGTCAACACTACCGAGTATTTTGGCCTTTTCGATGCAACGCTTTGGGGATTATGCAGTTTCCAAAATCAGCATTTTTTTAAATCATTTACCGCATTCCACTGTCGAGTTTTTGTTTCCCTGCTAAAACGAAGATATGTTAAAATATATACAAATGGTGATATAAAATATACACAGTTTCACATAAAATTGACGTAGGTATTTATGAATGAATGAATGAATGAATAATATATTTCCAACAATATAAATATTACAAAGGAACAAAATACAATTTAATTTATACATATGTACAATATTATAATATTTTTTTTTCCACACATTTGGAAATTTAACTGCATCGCTAGACATATAGTCTGTTCTGAGGCAATACTAGTTGAGAATTGCTATGGCTACTATGCGATTACATGATTTGTTTTCTTATTTTCTTCACATATTCCATTCACTTAGAACATCGACAACCAGGATGAAAAACTTCTATCTCAAAAAATCTAAGAGTACCGAGGCAGATCCTTCTCTTCCAATCTGCTTCAGCCAACGAGTAACGAGGTCTTTGAAATTTTTCCCATCATGCGATTTATGCAATTATATATTTTTTTATTCGTAATATGTGGACAGTAATATTAATAGTTTAATTAAAAATGTGCCCACCTAAAAATCATAGATCATTATCAGAGCCCCAATAACTTATCGCAAAAATAATACGACAGTATCTTTGGTTCGCGTTACGACAGAGTGATTAAAATCAATTAAAAATCTATAATGCGAACAAAACACGCGGTGGCGTAAGGAAGGACGGAATTCCATAGACACCATCTGATCTCCGTCAGCTGAAATGGTATCGACAAGGTCACAACAGCTGACTGGACTGTGGACGGGACAAGAAGGCAAGACTCCCACGGTCCAATAATACACATTGGGCCGAGTCTCAGTGACCGCATGACAATGTTTACAAACATCGTCTCAAACTGGTTCAGAGAATTCCAAACTGCTATTGGATAACTCATGGGCGTTGTACGTTCGACCGGCTAATGGGACAGCAGGCTGATTGAAGTAATATTTATTGAACGTAATAATCAATAAACAATAATCGTTTTTTTTAACATCGGTTATTAATTGATTTTATTATAAAAATAAAACATCACTACGTATTACGGGAACGATGACCCTTCTTCGAGAGAAAAGTACACCAAGATTATTAAATAATGAAATTGACTTGTAGATGTACGGCGAAATAAAGATATATTTAGGTATTTGTACAAATTCACGAATCCCAAGGTCACATTCGATTAAAAATCACAGTAGAGTCCTGTTAAAATTGGTAGAAATATTGACATTTGATAGATGTGATTAACAGGATTGCTAAACTATTCCTAATGATTCTTTTGTAATAATAGCCAATCTGCGTATCCTTCATCCTCATTTATGAGGTCAAGGAGGAAGAAGAAGAAGAAAGTTGTCTGAAGATGATGGGAACGAATATAATAAGAGATGAAATTAGTAATACTTTTTATAAATTCTAAAATATCATCTATTTTGTGAATACTAAATTTTAAAACGGAGACCATGGTAAGACATAGGAAGAGTAGCTCGACCCTAGAAAATGTGAGGTGACGATAAATTTACAGTCGCGGGAAAGACGTGCTACAAGGACACCCAGGATTGAGAAGTGTGGAAAATATTGAAGGAGGTCTACATACTGAGAAAAAAAGAAGATTTTATAAATCATCACAAATATGTCGAAAAGAACGTGATTTCTTAAGATATATTTTCTGATACCAGTTTAAGAGTAGTAGGATTCGATCAGTTTCAATTGGTTTCTACGGATTTAGTGATTTTACACACTGCCTTAAAATACGCGTTTATAATTCCGATGATAAGGTTCTTCGCCCACGTTGGCACAATGTATTTTGTCATCTTTTTGTTTGTAGTTTCATTGGTAAACACGAGTACAACGTTCATTATTATTTATTTACGGTTTGTTTGATGTGCTTGTTTGATATTTAACATTGTTGTCGACTTTGTTGTTTGGTATATTGTTATTACTCATTACTCATCCTGCGTTTCGTGTTGGGTTCTCGTCAGCGCCAATGGACGATCAACAACACCACCCACTTGACGAAATACCAAAGACTGTTTGGGTTGCCGTTGTGATGTAAATTGATGTTTCTGAATCTAGTTGCATCGGGGACATAGTTTGTGACCCTGTGATACGCCTTGCCCACTTGAAATGTGACGGAATTTTCATTCATATTTCGATTCCTATAACTGTTTTATATTTTGATTTGAGAGTTTTCATTCGGTTTTATTCGCTATTCAAAAAAAATCTAATTTAAAAACCAAAATACCGTTTCATCATTTTCTCGTTTTATGAAAATAATAAGTACCTATATAAACGTTTACAAGACTTTTGTAAAATGATTACGAATATAATAAAATACAGTTTTAATCCACGTATAAGTTTATACCAATATAAGCCTCAGGGTTTTCGATGGTTAAATAGTTTTTTTTTATCTTTTTTACATTCGTCAGCCCTCCTTCGTCCAGTAATGGACATAGGCTTCCCTGGGTAGACCACATTTATCCGCCATCAAGTAGTTCGTCCAATATCGTCAGACCACCTTGTTTAAGACCTTCTAGTACTTTTGTCCGTTCTAGGTCGCCATCCCAGCATTTTTTCAGCCCCTCTGGAATCTGTGGTTCGGGCGACATGCTGTCCAAAAAACTGTCTTACAAAATACATATTCTGTGATTTTATGCGACCAATTTACAAGACTATCTGCGAGATTCTTGTAAGATTTGGTGTTGGTTTTTCGTGACATATGCGGTCGTGGTGTTGGGACCAAGACTGTTTACGCTAATCACAAATGATACTCTGTTTCGAGAGATTCTCGTTTACTAGATCCAACATCTCGCTTGATGATGGTGATTATTGACACGGGATAATAATTAACGGTGACTAATCCAATAAACCGAAGAGGCGGGTCGCGCGCGTGGGTTGGAGCAACCGCGGTGGTGCCGCCATTAACCGACTGACGTCTCATCTTGTGCCATTGATTATTATTTCGAAACAATCAAAGTTACAACATATACACATTCAAATTCACTCGGTTCTGCATCGTCAGACGCACGAGCCGTGTCTTCCATTGTGAATCTTCTCGATCAAAGGAAACGGAAACGCTCTACAAGAAATTGATCAAAGATCAAGAGTGATACGCTAAAAGCGTAGGAGTATTCATTCGATTTTATTTGTTCATTTCATTTACGTGCAGAATCATAATTTTCTTTTATGGAAATGGGGAAAGAGAGAATCGCCAAGGTGTAACTGTGGCTCAGAGCTCCAAATATTCCGCCATATTGTTTAAGAGTGCCCGCTGCGCAGTTATCCGGGAGAGCTGGAGGACATCCACGGGGCAAAGCAAGGGGAGGTGGGGTTTGGAAAAGTAAGTAAGGACGTGCAGAATAAAAGTGCAAAAATGTGGTTCAGAGAACGCGTTGCTTTTCATCACATTATAGGAACTGATGTCCCATTTCAACATTTAAATGAATAATTTTCGATGAATCTCCATAGCAAATGAATAAAACAATGGGCAAATATAACAGTTTCAGGTTTCATTTTTTTTAATTACTGAGTAGATCTAGAAGAAGACTCTGGAGAGACCACATAGCTAGGATGAACGATGACAGACTTGTATACACTGCAACTGGATATCGTCCGCCAGGAAGACCACCAAAACAATGTAGGGACAGTTGGACTTCATCATCTCAGGAAGCATAGTTTCTGTATCACAAACAAATCATTTGTGTCAAAAGAAAATATCAGTCAAAACATGACCATCTTTAGAGTTAGACAAGATATAGGTAAACTGATGTATATATACCATGTCAATTTGAAGGAGTTGAAACAAAGAAAACTAACCAACAAAACTGTATACTATACAGATACAAATATAAATCAAACAAATATAATTAATTTAATGGAAATAATGTAATTCCTGGTTGCAGGTTTTTTTCTGATTTTAATATGGTCTATGTCTTGGTTTAACCCCGGGAAAGTTAAGACCAATCAGTTTAGGAGTTTCAGACTATACATGTCTCAAACAATTTAATACACTGCAAGCAATTTCTTAAAGCGTTCTGTAATGTTATGCGTTCTTTGAGCCTACCATCGTGAACTAAGATTAAAAATGATTTTAAGCGAAATCTTTTTTGGCATCGAATCAGCGAGTTACATCACGATCCAAGTTAAGTGTTTGAAAAATATTCAATATTTGTTTTTTTTGTAATTGATCTGTTGCCAACTACATCAATTAATTACACAGATGTTTAAATTTTAACAGAATCTTAAAATATTTTCGTCAATGATTTCAAATTAACGTTGGCGTTAAGATACAAAAATCTACCTGATTTTCGCCGCCGATTCATTAGCAGGATACATAATTTTTTACAACATGTCGTACGCAAAGCTTTAGCACATTCTATAAGAATGAGAACAGCAATGATGTACAATAGGATGTTTCTTCTCAAAATAACAATGAGACAAATTAGTAAAAAAAAAAACTTTAATATACAGTAAGATACAGCATCCAGGAATGGAATAGAAAGATGTAGAAGAAATATCGTTCAAGAATCCTAATTTCCTTAGTTTTTTCTTAAATATTTGTCATCAACATTAGCGCACAGTCCATGTGAACCTGGGATCTCCAATTTGATACTCTTATTACTCTCAAATCTCCCTGTTTTGGTCTTTCTACACTTCGTCTCCCTCCCCGTCGTGTGTCGAGAATCTTTGGAATTCGTTTTATCTCCATTCGCTGAACATGCCCCAACCCCGAACATTGAAGCCGATACATTTTAATAAATTTAATGATAGTATGTTTGCTGTAAAACTGGAAAATACAGATGTAATTAAAAAAAAAAGTTAACAAGAACACATTGAAATCAAAAGATTAATTTACTATAGATAAACATCGATCATTCAGTAATGTTCACATTGACTAAGTACCTACTACTGAAGGTCTTTTAATTTATTCATCTTCGTCCAACGCGTTTTCCGACAATTATTCAGTCAAGACAACTGACAACACCTCCGCAACAGTTGTACGTCCTATAATATCAACAGCTGCACTCGTACACGCGTGACAGACACCGCTTCTAAAGATTATAATTACTGACTGCAATTATGTATGATGATGCAGTTCCCAACAACCGAAGAAACGCGATAACTTCAGCCATTCTTACATGCATCTTGGAGACCTTAGATAAACCCGATTCGATACAGTATGACCCCGTGCATATCAAATCAATTCGATTTTAGTCTTTGACATTGTTTCGTTTTGTGCGTTTTTGGAACGGAGATATGAAGACAACTGTACCGTTTCTTTTCGATGGAAAAGAAACGTTTTCGATGGATTTTTTGAAAACATGGAAGATTATTGAATGATTATAAAGTATGTCCATCAATTATTTATGCACAAAAGCAATAATTGCATCATTTGAACCTTTCTCATTGCTCACATTGAACATATAAAAGCTTTGGCTTCTTTGGTCATTTTATATAATATTTTTTCTATAATTTGGCCCAAATTTGTTTGCATGAATACAATTATTATTTCTTTTGCAAATGAAACCCTATCACAGAATGCATATAATAATATTCATGTTTTCTTACTATAAAACAAATTTAATGAGATCGCTAAGAAGAATCTGTAATAGAACGTTGTATGACAGGGTCAGAAATGAGGACATATGGAAAGAAAGTAAGACAAAGAAAGATGTCATTAACAGAATAAAAGTGAACACATTGAGATGGTTTGGCCACGTGGGGAGAATGAAAAGAAAAAATACGAAGAAAATATATATTGCGGACAGGAATGGAACGAGAGAACGGGGCGGCCCAAGGAAGGGATGGCACGTCTGTGTGAAAGACGGAAATGTCAGAAGCGTGAATAACAGACGAACATGTATAAGACGATGTATGAATGTCGACAATGAATGTGTGTCAATATAGAAATAGGTGGCGTTCGGTTCTCTCTGCCTACCCCGTGAGGGACATGGGAGGATGGTATGTATGTGTACAAATTTAAAAAAGGCTAAAGCAGAAGTATCTATCCGACAATACATGATTTCTTCGTCCTCTCCACTTCTTCTTATCCTTTTGTTTTCCTTTCATTTCTACGAATTGTTTTTGTCTTCTCTACTACAATCATTATTTTCTTTTTGTCAGGTTATTAACTTTTATTCCCATAGTACACTACACACTGTATTGTATATTAAACATTAACTCTAGTTGGTTTGGAATAATTGCCGTTTGGCAACAAGCCCACCAGTGTACAAAGTATGTGTACAGAAAATTACAAACAAACAAAACAAACTGTTGTTTTTCTATAATAAACAAAATACATTACACGCACTTTTTAATCTTTCGATTATGACGGCTTCTAATTTGTAGAATTCCATTATGATGATGATGAATATGAACACATATATAATTCTACAATTTATTTATTTTACTCCCGACGACCGTTTCGGCTTATAAGGCAGTTGCTTATGGCCTTATAAGCCGAAACGGTCGTCGGGAGTAAAATAAATTAGTTGTAGAATTATGTCTGTGTTCATATTCATCATTATCAAAATACATTATATTTATAATTATACAATGTAATTTCGTTATGCAAGCGCATAAAGTGATCACTAAAATCAGCCGATGACATAACATAAACCCTGTAGGTAGGTGCCTGATTTTTCGGTTCTCCTATAAATACATATTGCCACTACGTTTCTATTGATATATTTATTATATTTGTCAAAAATTATCTCAATATTATTTTAAATCTTGTTGAATTCAGCACAATGCCTTCAAATCAATCGACCATCCCAACTCAGTTAAATAGACATCTTATTCTTGACCACAGTTTTCCTAGTCTCAGTTAATCGTAATGGATATTGGTGCAATGATATTTTTTTCTGATATTACGAAAGCTATACTTTAAGAGCGCAGTGATCGGTACCCACTTATGGCTTTGAGATCATTCAACCGTCACACGTGGACGGACTACCATTGTTTAGAGTCACGGACGGTCCCTCGACATCGGCACAGTCGTGGTGTCACGCATCATGGGGCCCGTCCATCCATTGTGGAACGTCGTTGCATCGTCTGCAATCCGAATTGCCGCTGCTACATTCGAGGTGCGTCCCATTGTTTAAAGACAGTCTCGATAACCTCGGTTAAGACTTCCCGAAAGAGCTGCAGTAAAAGGTAATTTCGAAATATAAAAATAAGTCTAGAATCATCATCGACAGTCCTTGACTTGGAATCCAGAATCGTCTACCATTCTTGCTGCCAATTAATTTTGGCTTCCAGTAGGTTGTGTCTAGTGTGGATTTATCAGCGCAAAAAAAGTGTCCAACCATCGCAGCTTGGGCCTTTCCAGTATTCTTCGTCCTTGTGTGGATAGCGTGAGGTGTTTTATGGAGTTGAAACGGCAAAAATTCCAAGGTGAAAAAAGGTCTCGTATCTGGGTCACGTACTTTGTGTAAAGAAGAATTACTTTGTTCAACTGATATGTAAGAGAAAGATAGAGGAACATAAGAATATAGACCAAATAAGGCGACTAGAGGATCTGTAACTGCAACGCGTAGCACAGGACTATCTATACCTATAAACACTACTAATACTTAAAATGAACATACAATGCTAAAATCTATTGTCTGGAAACATGTCAGTATATTAAAACCGCCTAATACACTATGAAGTTACGTGTTAGAAAGGGTAACCAGTAACGATCGCATGTGTTAAAGAGGGTTATACACGATTTAAATGATCTTAACCTCAAAATTTGTCATTTTTTGCATTCTAAGAATAAACCTGATTTGAAACTAAAAAACTTTATAGGTCATTAACTTTGATTCTATGCACTCTTTAAGCACACAAAATATTTATTTCTCTACGACATATAAGTTATGGAGTAGTTATAAAAAAATCTGTAAAAAGGGATATTTTTATGCTATTTTTTTAATTGTGTGAGGAACATTCACTAGAGAAATGTTTTGTTTTATTTTTTCTATAAACACACTGTTTAACGTGTTTGAATAATTTGATATCAAATTAGGGTGTTTAGGTGTATATGTCCTCATTATCTTTAATTTTCAAGTAGAATCTGCTAGATTATGGAATAACTCAAGTAATGATGTGACATCGTCTCTAGCTGTACAAATATTCAAGAAAAAACTTTTTTACAAGATATTCTTAACACGTCTTTCAATTCCTTTCTTTCAATCTTTATTGCTGTGACCAGCAGTCTGTTTATTATTGTATATCATTTATCTTTTTAGATATGTACAATGTGTACAAAATTACTTAAGGCTACATGTTGTTTGGATTGGTTCAAAAAAAGAAATTCCATTATCCCAACTAACCCGCCTTTACTTAACTTGAAAATCTTGATGATCAAATTATAAATGAAAGCTTTGAGAATGACCATGACGTCTTCTAAGAAGCGGGCGAGGCCAACGCAGCAGCGAAGATGGTTCATTTTGAAGCCATCGCGATCTGCGAAAATATTCACAATAATAATCAGGTCCTTAACCCTCACAAAGGACTAGTGTAGAATACTAAGGCGTACCTACATAAAAATTAGGTGTGCGTAAAGGCCGTTACACACGTCCTCCTGAAGTACGGCGCAATAAAATATTCAACATTGGTGACAACATAAGAGGCGAGTTGACGGTAAAATAAGCAGCAAAAAAGGCAACGTGTCACAGCCACCTTATCAGGAAGGGTCATCACAGCCGGCAAATATGGAAGCACGTTATTATAATATTACATCGTTAGACAAAAACCAGGAGAGAACTCAAGGAAAAATGATAAAAATCTATGTAATTATTCATATAAAAAAAACCGACTTCAAAATTAATGTGTGTCAAGATAGAAAAAATGTGGTGTTCGGAAGCTTATTCCCCTGAACCGGATCCACTACAGCAAATGCTCTTTCACCAAAGTTCCTCTTTTTTTTTACAAAAAAAAAAAGAGATTATGTCCTTGTTAAACAAGTCTATTTACATCTTCCAACGTTCCCTAAATTAGGAGGTCGAAATAGAATTCGAGCTCGCGACCACTGGA
The DNA here is from genome assembly GCA_963576475.1 of Molanna angustata. NCBI lineage: Eukaryota > Metazoa > Arthropoda > Insecta > Trichoptera > Molannidae > Molanna > Molanna angustata. Next base: position 16,138,996 of record OY754989.1, read on the forward strand.
TTACTAGCCCGGCGCGCTAACCGCTCTGCCATCGACCCATCTAAAACCCAACACTAGACAAGTAATATGCTCTTTGAGACAATGCATATTTGTGTAACTTGCAGTCCGAAGCGTAGGTACATCTTTTTAGGTTCAGATTATCTTTTCTTTTTAGGTTCAGGAGCGCATTAAGAAGAGCTGTTCCATCACCACGTGGGATAAAAGCTATGGAGGAGAGAGATCTTCACTGAAAAAAATATTATGACAACCGAACTGGCTATCTGCGTTTTAGCCAAACCTTTGTTATCAGTAATATTTATGACTGTACTGTTTTGTAGTCACTATAGTTCGGTTAATTTTAACACGAAATTTTGTTACTATTGACACCTTTTTTTCGTGTTTGATCAGTGGTGATATGTGGGCAGGCTTCGGTGAGTTGTATATTGAACTAGCTGGTGCATTGAAGACTGACTGGAGTCTTTCAAGGTGATTTTGTGTTAAGTCCTGCAAAGACTATTTTGCCATAATCTAATCGAGATACTGTTAGTTTAGTTGATGTTAGTAAAATTCTGTTTATAACTAATGTGTATCTATCATCCAATGCCATCCTGGCCAAAATTTATTATTGAATTAATATAGGTACACAGTTGACTCTATAGCACGCAAGGTTGGAAGCTAAAAAAATAATCATATCAAATTACAATACAATGCAAACTTTAAAATTTCCGTGAAAAATGTATATTTTGTAACATCAGTACATTTTGACTACAGATAACTATATCGAAACAAATACGAACACCGAACACTGACAAATAGGAATGAGTTAGTCCAAGACCGTAGGTACAAGACCGAGGTCCGAATGCAGAGTCCTACTAAATTCTAAATACTAACCATGTTTTCATTGCACAGTCGCTCACTTAAGTTAGGAGATCACGTGGCTTCCTAACTGGAGGATGCTACCAAGTTTTTGTATGAGAATTGCATTGCAGACATATCGTACTTAGCGCATGCGCGTCGACGTAAACGAGCATTTGCAAACTGTCAAAAAGTAAGGTTGATAGCGAGGAACCTTACGAGTGGTTTAATACTAAAATACGAATTTTTTTCGATGGATGATGATTTAAGCGACTTCGGCAAATATATATTTGGTAATTTTGTCAAATCAAATACCAAACAGAGTATTCAGTGATCTATACGAGATGCCGAATATTCGCTGGAATTTCAGAAAAATCGTAATATCGAGCTGTCAGTGTGAAGTATGATGTTGGTTACATATATTTGTGTTGTTATAGCAAAAAAACATTTTAAACTTCAAACGTCAGAAAAGAGATAGATAGCTTTCTAAGCCCATAGAAAGCTATCTATCTCTTTTCTTCATACACAATAATGTGGTATTCTACGCCATCGATCTTAAGTTTGGCGTAGTATTTAGTATTTAGTTAGTAATGTCTCTGCAACGCAATTTACTAACTTAAGGATACTAAATACTCCAGTGAGGTTAGGAGTTAGTATTTAGGTACCTAGGACTGTGTATTCGGGTCCGAGAATCATAATCATAAGAGCGACGTACAACACTATTCATCCCCATCTATGTATAATACAGAACTTCTCAGCTCGTCGTTCGAAGTACAATCAGCAAGATTATGGAGTAGACTATGTCCGGATATTGCGTCGCCTAACTAACTTTGTATTTTCAAGAAAAAAATAAAGAAGGAATATTTATCCCTAAACATCTGATCCCGATTTCCTCTCCTTGTCCTTTCCTAACCCCCCTTTTTTGCTATGAGGTGTTGTTTTTTTGTTATTTAATCTTAATCTTAGTGTTATGTATATTTCTTTGTTTTTTCACTTTCATTATTTTGTTGGTGTACATATAGAATTATGTCACACTTTGTAATCTGGTTTGTTGGAAGAAATTGCCTAGCGGCAATAAGCCCGCAAACAAAAAGATAATTAATAAAAAACCGACCGCCGTGGCATAGTTGGTAAGCCGTTTGGTTTCTGTGCGGGCGTCCTGGGTTCGATTACTAGCAGCGGAGAAATTTATTTAAATTCATTTCTCACGCTAATGTTGCTTCTCTGGGCTGGAAACATTGGTTAGTTGGAAGAAATTGCCATAATATGGCAATGAACTCGCAACTTGCGCAGGGTGCAAGAAAATGTCACAAAGTTCACCAATTCTGAATGCAGTGCCTTTTTAGATGTGTGACTGATCTATCGCGCTTTTTTTCTAAAGTAATGCACACCCGAACATTTGCAGCTGGTTATATTACATTGTGGCATATTCCGTGAGAGTACGAATCAATGAATATTGCAATTAATGAAATAAATTATTCAAATTAGTGTCTACGTACAAATCGGACTTGACGGTTTAATACATGACACACACGGCTTTAATCATCGCTGCTGACCGTCGTGATCTGAGTTCGTTTATCACGAGTTTAGAATCACGATACGAGTAAATTGTAAATTGCACGATAATTATTGTAAATATCGAGATGTCAATTAAAAGAGCACTCTCTCGTGTCGACTATAATTGTGCACCGCTCGATAGAAATTTCCAACAATCGGACATATTTTTACAATAATGCTTTAATTCTAATCTTTCGACTTTCAAAATCGGCATGGAGGAGCTTTGTAATATTAAGATGTGTGAAAGGGACATACCGGTGTGCGAGAGTGATGGATGTAGTTTATACATAGCTCGCCAGTTGGTAGAGCGAGCACTCTCGGACGGCAGCACTATAGGCAGCAGATTAGTTATATTTATATTGTAAATAGACACTTACGGTCTTACTTATTAGTTTTACTAAACGCGCAACTATAATATAATCAAGATTAAAATAGTTAAGATCGGTATTAGAAAATCTTACTTATAAACGTATACTAAGATGTGACTTATGTACTAGTTCACCGAATTGTTTACAAACACCCTATTTTTTTTTCATATGGCCACATTGGGTTGACAGCTGTCAAAAAATAGTTAAATGTATGTAATCTTTGGATAACTGACATCGAAAAATGAAAACAAACACCGCGTTGTGCCGTGTTGAGTCAATTTAAATACGATTGTGATGAAGAATAACAAGGAAAAACGTTGTAAGGATTAAATTTTTCTGTCAATCTCAAATATGCGTCGGATCATATGTGAAAGATCCGCCATTTTGAAATATTTGGTATGACGCGTTAGTCAAGCGTTAAACAACCTCTCGACCTGTCCTAACTTGACGTCTACTAAATAAAGGTGTAATAAAGATAATCACGGTTTACTTATAAGTAAACATTTTCGTTAATCACGCTCTATTACCAGATACTATAGATAGTTTACGTTTATAAGTAAGACGGTTGGTGTATTATACATGGTGTTGATTATTTGAAGAAATCATCGCCATATTATCAAGAGTCACCTGAGAACATATACTGAGTACAACCCCCATCTCAGTATATCACAGTATTGGATAAGATTGTCTGTTCTGTGATTGGGTATATCTGTTGGGGATCACGACCCTTAGTTATGCTGAAGAAAACGACGCGACGCTGAGAAAGGGGACCGCATAAGATTGAAGAATATAAAATATATTTTTAAGACAGCCACTAAATGACTCCATTTAATTAGTCATACAATATCAATAGACCATTATTGATCACTTTTGGCTCACAATACATCGATGAATCAGGTCCCATAACATGCAGCTTTTATGAGATACGTGCATCCAACAATCAAAGGACCATAAAATTTTGCGGTCACAAGCTCATCAGCATATTTATAATGTATTGTTGAGAGATGGTGCATACATACACATCATCACGCCATGTCCCTCGCGGGGTAGGCATGTATAAGAGAAAGAATCATCTTATACATGTTCGTCTGTTGTTCACGCTTCTTACATTTCCAACTTTCAGGATATCGTTAACATGGTCGTTTGCCTCGACCTCTCATTCCATTCCTGTCCGCCTTGTATATTTTCTGTCAGGCGATCCTCATTCATTCTTTCCAAGTGGCCAAACCATCTCTATGTGTTCACTTTCATTCTTTTAATTACATCTTTCTACATCTTACATTCTTTCCCTGAGTCCTCATTTCTTACCATTGATATGATACGAAAAGAAAGTCCTCAGAAAGATATTTGGTCCTGTCAATGAAAATGAAGTGTGGAGGATACGATTCAACCACGAAATAGAGGCACTGTATGGCTGTAGGTGAAAGAAATCGTTTAAGATTGGAAGCCTTCGAGATGGGGACTTACCAACGAATACTGGGAGTTGGGTATATCTTGGAGGGACCACATTACAAATGATTAACTTTTAAGGAGCATCGAAAAAGCCAGGCACATGTCAAACACCATATCGGAAAAGCGTGCAAATTGGATAGGCCATGACATACGTGTTATGAAACGAAGATCTTCTACGAAACGAATGGTTGAGGGACCGACTGGCAGATGTCACCGAGAGTATTTAGAACAGGAGATAAAAGAATAACTAATAAGTGCATGGCTAAGTAACAGGAATTCTTAATATTATCCAACTTATCTTTCGTAATACAGGCCTAACAGTCGTACGAAACACTAACGAAAAACGCCATAATTTTGACAGTCAAAATCAAAAATTTGCCATGCTCCACCGGATTGGAATAGTGCTTCCAATATTTCTACAATCATAATTTTCATGTGTCCCGTAAGAGCAGGGAAATCTAAAACGCAACAGGTAACAATATCATCTCACAAAGCTCAGCAATATGGTTCATCACCAATTCTGAATGTAGTGCCTTTTTAGCTGAGACGAGACTAGTGTGTGGGCATACACGCACGTGTCTTACTATCTTTTAGGTTTGCACACCCCCGCACACATATCGCTGGTTCCCCTACATTGTGGGATATTCCGTGATGGTATGAACGAATGAATGAAATTCAAGAATATTACTTTGATAAACTGGTCATTAAAATTTGAATCACTTCCACAATTTTATACTGTCAGATTTTATCTAACCACAAAATTATTTTAAGTTTATTTCCACACCATACTTCCTCATAGCTATGATGATATGTTTTTATATTTAACTGCATTCTTAAGTGTAGTGTTAATTTTTCATTTAGTCCATCGTAGGAACGAGGAAAATCAAGAAAGATTGGTAGGTACATTTTATTATTCATTATTATTTTTTTTCCATAAAAAATTACAAATTATCACAAATTAATTTTAACATTATGTATATAACAAATTGGGATTACATTATAAACACTTAAAAGTTACATGGAATATAACTTTTATTACCGCGCTGGCATGGGCTAGTAATTCAGTGGTCGCGAGTTCGAATCCTGCCTCGACCGATTTCGTTCACCTATAGCACAAGCATTTATTTGCTTATTTTAGGGAACGTAGGAAGATGTATATGTACTTGTTTAACAAGGACATATTCATTTAAAAAAAATATATCACCTCACTAGATCTAGGTCTGTTCTGAGGTGATACTATTTTTTATTAATTTTTCTCATGATGTATTATTTATTTATTTATTGTTGATTCACTAGGCTAGGTCCCACTAGGTTAAACCTGTTCTGGGGCTGTTACTTCTATATAATAGGGTATACATATGATTTGCGCATAGAGGATAGTATACAAGGTGCAAAGACGTTTAATGTTACATTTAAGTATTAAGTTACATTCATGATATATTATGTAAATATTTCGAATATTTTTAAATGCATATACGCAAACATTGGATTTTTTCCCCTGTCGGGAGTTGACTCCCGTCAGGGAAAAAGATCCAATGTTTGCGTATATGCAATTAAAAAATATTCGATTTACATACACATTGGTACAAGTAGGTAAACAAGCCAAAAATGAAATAATATTCAGTTTAGGGGTGACATCTGTGCGAGACCGTCACCTTATTTATAAGGACTGTTGCTTTCATTGTTTATAAATTAACTAATTTCTCAATAGATGGCGTTACAAAAAGAAAGGTTTCTACGTTACTTCATAGATGGCAATTCATTATTTTCAGGTGAATTGTTACAAATTATTCAAATATATAGAACTTTCAAAAATTACATTGATAAGAGAACTGAATAAGAAGGCATAATTGGTAAACCAGCCGGTGACAGATCGTAAGCCCTGTAGGTGCCTTGAGTTCTTGGTTCTTCTACAATATCCCAAATTCGTCTCTATTGAGATGTTAGTAAAAAGTTTGTCAATAAAAATGTAAATATTTCTTTTATTTGAGTTGTTTGTCGACGGAAAAATTCTCGGTGAAAATCCATAACACTAGTTTTGGTCTCAATGCAGTGGTGCAGATAGACATTTTGGGCCCTCGTGCAAAATAACCAAGGTACATGGATGGCTCAAAGAGGAAAAGGAAGAATTATGAAGAACACAATGTCGTAGGACTGATGTTTCCATTCCATAAGTACCTAAGCGCTGGGAGAATACATGCATCGAATAGCTTTGAAAACGAATGATGCCAAAGAACCAAAGTAGCCGATGTAGCGGAAAGGGTCGCTGGTCTTAAGTGGAGCTGGGCTGGGCATATTGCCTGATGCCAGGATTCACGATGGACCAAAAAGAATGGTGTCCGAGAACAAGCCGAAGAGGTGTCGGCAACCCCAGGCAAGGTGGTCTGATGACATCAAGAAATGTGCAGGAGGGAGATGGATGCAGTGTGCCCAAGACAGGGAGTTGTGGAGGATCAAGGGGGAGGCCTATGTCCAAGAATGGAAAAAAAAACAGGCTGAATAAGAAGAATACAATGCCGTAATTGACTTAACATTTTGAACTGGTGTTGTATGTAACAGTAATATTAATTTGAAAGCGAATTTCCAACTACTTGTAACACCCGCATGATCCGTACTCCATCAGTGCACTTACTAAGAACAATTTAAAAGAAACAAGATAATACAATAATGTATGTGAGTGAAACGAGTACATCTACAAGCGAACACAGGAATTAGTGTATTGACGCAACAATAAACAATGGTTGAATATATCCGGTTTAATTTGACAAGCGTTCATAGCATCATCATGCCATGTCCCTTATGGGGTAAACAATGATAAATGAGCGCGTAACATTTTTATCTTCAAAAATATTACGTTTGTACTTTCTTAAACATGCTCGCAATTCATTAAGGTTCACTGTACTTCAAAATTCCACTGTCTTGAGCAGATATTAAAATAAATTATACTTAAAACAAAATGAATCTCAAAAAGTTCTTACTCGTCTAAAACTCTCAAAAATGTATGATATTTTTCGTTTAAATTTACAACTAAATCTCATCTTAAGTATTCATTAAATCTCATCTATACAACTAAATCTCGCCTCGATGAATTAAGTATTAGTACATACCTAACATTCTTTTCTCACTAAAAGTATGCCTCTAAATCTCCCTTCAAGTATAGCTACTTTCAATTGAATTCTCACCTAGATTTATATTAAATGATAATTAGATTCTTCATCTGTCTCTTAACTCACTTACATCTAATTCCCAACTTAAAATATGCTTCTAAATCTCACCTCATAGTACAAGGAATTTAAATCTAATTCTAACTAAAAGTATGTTTATTAATCTCTATTCAAATCATAGGTACTTTCAATCTAGTACAGTAGTGTGCTTCTAAATCTCACCACATAGTATAAGGAATTTACATAAAATTCTCACCTAAAAGTATGTTTCTAAATCTCTATTCAAAGCATAGGTACTTTCAATCTAATTATATCTAGTTCAGTAGTAGGTATGCTTCTAAATCTCACTACATAATATAAGGAATTTACATCTAATTCTCACCTTGAAATAAGAACCCCAGCAGGAACCACTAGACCAATCGCAGTTACAGAGGGGGTACACCAGGGATCCGTACTTAGCCCATTCCTATTCTGTCTGGTGCTGGACGCGCTAACGGAGGATGCGCAAATGCAGTCACTATGGACTTTCATATACGCTGACGACATAGCAATCTGCACCGAAGACAAGGACTCTCTACAGCGAGCCCTTCTGGCGTGGAAACACCAGTTACAGAAAGGAGGCCTGGTGCTGAGTGTGAGCAAAACACAGTTTATGGCTTGCAATGTTCCCCAAACAGACACTGACCCGATTACAATTGATGGACAGCAAGTCACAAGATGTGATAAATACAAGTATATTGGGAACATGATACATGAGTCAGGAAGCCTGGAAACTAACATTCAGCACCGTATTGCCGCAGCCTGGCTTAAATGGAGAGAAGTGACTGGAGTAATCTGTGACAAGCGAATGCCAGTGAAGATGAAAGGCCATGTATACAAGACAATGATCAGACCAGTGTTGACATATGGTAGTGAGACCTGGACCGTCACTCGAAGACAAGTTCAGTCAGTGCAAACAGCCGAGATGAAGATGCTTAGGTGGATGTGCGGCGTCACGAGAAGAGATAAAATACGTAATGAATATATAAGAGGTAGCCTGGGTGTACGCGATGTATCCGATAAGCTGATGGAGAATAGGCTGAGGTGGTTCGGGCATATCCTTAGAAAACCGCCAGAATATATAGGAAACACTGCACTGGACCATCGAGTGTCTGGCAAAAGATCCAGAGGGCGTCCCAAAAAACGATGGAAAGACCTGGTAGCTGAGAACATGCAGGGATGTGATGTCTCTGAGGACGATACTCAGGATAGGGCGAAGTGGAGGAGCGCAGTGAGGAGAGCTGACCCCACCACCATGTGGGATACAAGCTAAGGAAGAGAGAGAGACATCTAATTCTCACCTTAAAGTATGCTTCTAAATATCCATTCAAAATATAGGTACTTTCAATCTAATTCTCACTTATCAGTATGTTTCTATATCTGTTCAATCTTATACCTATGAGTATGTTTCTAAATCTCCATACAAAACATAGGTAATTTCAATCTAATTATATCTAGTTAAGTAGTATGCTTCAAAATCTCACCTTATAGTACACAGAATTTACACCGTATACCAATGCTTTTAAATCTACCATTAATAAATAGTCACTTTCAATCTAATTATGTATATCTAGCAGTGTGCTTCTAAATCTCACCACATTTTTAAATCTTATCCTAATGCTTTTAAATCTACCATCAATAAATAGGTACATACCTACTTTCAACCTGATTCTCACTTAAATGCTAGTATTTTTTGTCGTTGTTCATTTTTGTTAATAACATAGCTAAAATACGATTGTCATTATATATATTATGTCCATAGATATCTCTATCGAGAGGTCACATATCCTTGACAGTACGGTATTGTGAAATAGACAATATTTTATCATTATAAATATGTACAATATTTTTATTGCTTTAAAAGTAAAATAAATAGCTAATTTAAATTCGTTTCAAGATACAAATACGCCATGATTATCAGTTATAAATTATTTTACAATCCGAAACAGATTCGATATCTTCATTCATTCATTCATACCACAATGCCATAACCCACAACGCGAGATAACCACCGACAGGTGTGCATTATCTTATAATAGGAAGCACGACATGTCTTTGTTACAAGAATGTAAACATACTAATAGATTCCCTAAACTAAGCACAAATACTTGTGTTATAGATCAACGAAATTAGAGAATAAGAAATGAAGAAATAAACAGCACACTTCGATGGCCACATGAAAAAAATAACGAAAAACGACTGACAAAGAAAATAATGTAACTTAATGTAACTCGCGAGAGCGAAACTTAAATCGTGTTTTTTTAACAATTTCATGTATTATTATTTACTTTGTTGAAATCACAAATGAGTTGATTAAAAAAATCTATAAAAACTGACTCAATAAGCGCAGTTATAATATAATCTGTTTTCATACGTCCTGAGAAAGAAGAGGTCGCTTTTAAACCGATCGCAGAAAAAAGGTAATTCGTAGTTTAAACAAAATTATTTGTAATAAATTAAATATCTCATTCGTTGTTTTAAAGATTACGCCAAAGGGGGGCTATTTGCACGTAATCCAACAAAGCAAAAACACATAAATTTGCGCTCTGCGCAAGCGGAAGTTCGTTCAAGATGTTTGGCGAAAATTATAACAAAGATATTTTAACAAAATGTTATAATTGTGCCGCAGAGTTAACTCTGAAAATATTAACGATGTAAACAAATTAATAGTGCAGACATACAGACAAAACGGTGATTTTTATATACGACTGCATTTTGTCGAAAATAGCAAAATTTTCCGTATTTCATACGAGCGCCAACACAATTGAATATTTTTTATTGTTAGGTTTATCATACCTCACAGCATTCTTGCAAAACGCTTACATACCCATTCACCATAATAGTTACAATAGCAAAAAAAAACAAACAAACAAAAAATACTTATATAAAAATTATTCGCTGTTTAATGACATACTTTTGCAATAGTTTCAATGAATATTACAACAGCTCGAGATTTGTATGAATATTTACTTGTTCTATCATTTTGATTGGTTAAAAGAGATTGCATTATGACGATAAACGTTATTTTTGTGTACGTCATTGTTGTACATAACTAAATAGATATTTTATGTGTCCCTTCGACCCACTGAATGTACCAAACATACTGTCCCATTCATTCTACTGAAATGGTTAAGGGAATTGGGAATAACATAACTAAAAATGAAACTTTCACAATGGCCGCGAACGAAGTTTTGTAGGCCTATAACTATTAATATATTCTGAAATTTTAGGCTCTGTAAATTGAGCGGATCAAAAGTTATAAGGGGACACACACACACAGACACACGAAATGTTCTACTCCGAATTCTGAGTAAATCCGTATATGGAACATATATGCTGCGAAGTCTCTAAGTTGGTGTTTTTTGACTCCAAAGTTGGAAAAAACGTGAAAAATATAGACCCTGCATACAATCTCACGTATCCTGGCTTGAAACATTGTCGATATGTTAAGAGAACAAAGTTCTCTTGGACAAATCGATAGTTGGAAAAGAACCTTAATGTCACTTGTTTATAACAGAAAACCGCGAAAAAAAAACAGAAAACCGTACCAGAAACAAATATAAATAAATATATCTATCCAAAATCAAACGCATCATTTGCGCAGCACTGTTACACATACATGGCAGAACATGTTTTCAATAAACTTCCAACGGATATAAGATAGTCTAATCATGAACAGGTAGGTAACAAAGTAATAAAAAACACTTATATAGTCATGGGGTGGGGTATTGATTAATTTGTTATTTTTACGCTTTTTTATGATTATTGTAATATTGTTAATTTTATGTGTTTTGTGTGTTGTTTTTATGTAAATTGAATCGTTACTTTATTTACTCTATTTCTCAGAACAAGCTTTTTTTGCTTTTGTAAGTACTGTGTTAATTTCTGTTATTCAAATAATGAAAAAAAAAGAATACGTAAATAAGTACGAATTAGGGACGGTAAATTAAATTTAACGCTATACTTATTCTTTATTTAAAAATGAAAAATGATTATTTTGTCTATGATATTGTAAAACATCTTTTAAAAATGCGGGTTTTTGAAAATATATTGTGCATTTAACAACAATTAAACGTTTCTTTTTATCCATGGTATTTGGAACACTTTTTAAAACAACGCCTTTTTCAAACCATTTATTATTATGTACAATGTAAATATATTGCCCGTTTTGAAATCACACTGATTAACAAATTATCATTTTTCTATGGAATATTCAATAATTACACACATTGCACCATTTAATTTGACACAAAACAAGCATCAACTGCACTATTAATATTTTTATCTATGAAATTTTCAAACCTCGAACAGTTCGAATCGCGAGCTTTTTTTCAGGAAAATAAATATTTCGTTTTGAAAATCGAATTCCCGCCGAAACCGACCGATGCGATGGCGGCTAATACTAGCGGCTGCTATTTGAATACTGAATGAACGGCGCGGAAAACACGACATAGCCGTTGAATATTTTTCTAACGATATTATAATCTACAATCATACATCATAAGAACTATTTTTCTTTGCATTTTTATCGACTCAGTCGATAAAAACATTGCCTGCGTGTTTAGGTTTTAAATTACCGAATGACACATTTCATTGTTTCAGTAGACACAGCGATAGAAAATCGTTCGAAGGGAACGATTCAAAAAGTACAATCAACACTATATAATTCGACGTTATATATTGGGACTTATACTTATTGTCTTCATTTTATCGCCCGTTTTTTTTTTTATTTTGATATCGTTATAGTTCTCGATTTGAATCTGTATGCTTTCCGCGTAAAATGACAATATTAAAATTGTTCATAATTATAATAATTGTCGCATTGTAAATAATGTTGAATCATCTGTATGAGCGCGAGCAAATTATTCAAATAAATGAGAATTCCTTTTTATATTTACAATATATTGAACTTACATTAATTCTGAAATATTAACTCTAAAAGAATATTAATTATGATGTTTTAAATTTAATAGAACATTGATTCTGATATTTTAAATGTAATACAACATTAATTCTGACATTTTAAATCTAATACAACTTTAATCATCTTCTTTTAAATCTAATACAACATTAATTCTGACATTTTAAATGTAATACAACATTCATTCTGATATTTTAAATCTAATACAACATTAATTCTGATATTTTAAATCTAATACAACATTAATTCTGATATTTTAAAAAGTTTTTGCAAAATAAACTTACCAAAGTGGAATGATTGATTCTTGAAGGTTGGATTCAAAATAACATCATAGGTACATACCTGAAAAAAAAAGAAATTAATATTAATTATATATTTATTTCAAATATAAGTTAAATTTAAGATAAAACTAATTAATAGATGACGTTGCAAAGCAGTTTCTTCGTCGATTGCGATGGTGTTATCAACTTATTTTCAAAGGAACCGATTTTCATGATGAAAATATATATAAATGTCAAAAGAATTGGTAGGGAACTTTATAAGAAGGCACAATTGGTGAACGTTGCGCAAGCAGATAAAGTGACCTCGTAAACCAGCCGATGACAGGTTGTTAGCCCTGTAGGTGCCTTGAGTTCCTGGTTCTCCTATAATATTTCAAATTCGTCTCCATTGAGATTTTAAAATTTGTCTAAAAAAATCATTGGTTCCCGACAGGGAAAACAATCCAGGGCTGCGTTAACAACGAACGCCGAATGCACTTAGTGACGTTCTAAGCCGTTCACAATGACCGAAAACAGACGCTCGAAAGACACTCTATGGCGTTCAAATTGAACTTCGATTGTACGCAACAAAAGCTCGGTAAAATTGTCGGATGAAAAACGACCTGACAGTTATAGTATCTGTTGACATCTATTAATTTATTTCTGTGGCATCTATTATGTCAGTTGACATTATTTATGATGACAATATGCATTCACAAAGAGGTTAATTTATAAAAATATCATTCAAAAGTTTCCAATAAAAGGTCAGAGAGAATTATTTACTGCACTGCCCAATTGTTGTCTTTCGATGATAATATAACCTAAAAAGTAAATAAATAAATTGATTAAAGGATACACCGTGAAAATTGTAAAAATGTATTCTCAATCAGAATGCATGTATTTCAATATATATGTAGATGGCCATGTTAACATTCACAGTGAGATTCCGACGAATGTTAATGCTATGGTAAATATTTGACCAAGTCACTGCTGTCTGTTGACAGATTGATAACATACGCCATTTAATCAATACACAAACGCTAATGGACAACAAATATTGCTAAAATATCAATTGGTTGTTGAAACATTTGTGACCCCGACGCGACATAGAAAACTGCATCGAATATTATATATTGACGTTAAATCATAGTTACTTTTGATTTTAGCTATTGAAAAAGCGTTTAGGTTGTAATAGAACGCCATATTTATTTATTTGTTCGGAACAGTAAACAGCAAAAACAAAAGAAAACACAAAACAATAAATTAAACAAACGCCAAAACTACTTGTTCTATCGTATCGGCAACGTCCTAAAAACTATTAACCATAAATTATAACATTATCAACAGAATAAAACAGAACAAAAAAGATAGAATTATCAAAATAAAAATTGGTTGGTTGGGTATCTGACTGCTGATCCAAATGTCCCGAATTTGATTTCCAGTGGAGACACAGATTTTATTATGTTTTCAGTCTGGATCTGTGAGACGATTAGTATCGTACGTCTCCAGAATGTGGCAACTTGTTATTGGGTGCGTGTTAAATTAACATTTGACATAGTCCTACCTATTAGTTGCCCGAGAAGAAATCAAAAAATAAATAAATAAAAATCAGAACAATTAAAATGTAAATGGGTTTTGATTGGAGATGAAGGGGTAGGAAGAAAATGAAGGTCTGGAAGGTATATACCGCAAAAGGGTACCATTCAATAACACGCAGTGAAAATCACAAATGATGGAATATTCTAGGAGTTTACAACAAATCCTTTTTTTAAAGGACGATCGTTTTACTTTGTATTCAACTAAGTGAAAAAAGATAATTAATTTACTTCATGTACAATAATGTGTAATGTAAATGACGGGTTAATTGAGATAAGGCAATTTCTTCCAACAAACGTCATCATGTCGAATTCCTGTCTAGAAAAATAGTCAAATTAGGATATATTTACAGAGAGCTCCGAAAGGTCCTGGATAAAAAAACAATGAAGCAAGTGTAGGTACTACGCGTTGACACATTTTTTACTCACATATTGAGTTGTTGGTTGGGGAGGGTGTGCCTACACCATTATGGAAAAACTATGCTTAGCTCAAAGATGTATAATACTCAACAAAAACCCCTTGACTACCCCACAATAATTATATGCATATCGTGATGATTCCAATTCC